>CM065385.1:24637500-24700000 GCA_033060915.1 Euryodendron excelsum | reverse complement strand
CTGGCTCCAAGGAATATGTATTTGAGGTGACTAGGAAGAGGCTTCAAATCTGGAATAGGGGCCTGCAAAACAGAGGATAAAGGCCTCTCGTTAGAAACCGATAACGTAACATAAGGAACATTACCAGACTGTTGTAACTTCGAAAAATCATTCAATGCTGCAACAGTTTCTTGCAAATCAGTACTCAAGGCTAACTCTTCATTCTCTTCTTTATTTGAACAAAGGGCTTTTGGAAAACATTTGGAGTTGCCACCTAACTTGATTAAGGTGAGTTAGGTCACCTAAAACTAAGCACAATCCGAATACTATACTTAGGGTTTCTAAAAACGATTTTTGAAAATACTTCCTCAAGAGAAAGTTTTTAAGAAAATAGGTTGTTTGGCAACCTTTAAAAAATATTTAAGCCCTTTTTTTAAAATAACTCCATTTGGTCTCTTAAAAACAATGATCTAAGTTCAAAGGTTGGTTACGTGTAGGGAAGACGTACTAAGCTATCACCCTACCCTGCCCTTGGGGTACCTACATGTCTATTCACCATAAATTCATCCATCAAAGTCTTCGATTAATACATATCCAAAACTATCCACTTTAGAAAAAGAATATTTAAAAAGAAATTTAACATGACGCATGATATACAAACGCAATAGAAAGATTTTGATTTTAAAAATAGATTTGAAAAGAAGAATTGAAGTTTGAAATTGGAAAAAAAGTTTTGGAAATTTGAAATTAAGGATTGAAAGTAGATTTTTAGAATTGGAAGTTTGAAAAGAGTTATGAAATTGGAGATTTGAAAAGGTTGTGACCGCGCCCATGAGGGTTGCCTACATATCCCTTTTGAGGAATCAGGTCAGTCGTAGTTCGGATAAGAGTCCGATTGAAAATAGAAGATTTTGATTGGAAAAAAGAAATTTTGATTTGAAAAATGGTTTGATTTGAACTTAGAATGGAAGATTTGAAATTAGAATTTGGAATTGAGAAGATTGAACTTTGATTTAGAAAGATAGAACTTTGAAGAAGGATTTGGACTTGTTTTGGAAAGATTGAGAATTAGAAAACCTAGACTTAAGAAAGATAGGATTTAGGAAAGACGTAAGGTTTAAGAAAGATTTGACTCAAATGTTGGACTTAGAAGATTAGGAAAAGATTAGATTTAGGAAAGATTCAAATTAGGAAAGTTTTCATCCTAGGAAAGATCTCAAATTAGAAAAGTTTTATTTTAAGAAAGGTTTTGAAATAGGAAAGGTTTCGTTTTAGAGAAGTTTCAAATTAGGGAAGAATTAAAATTGGAATGTTTTGAAATAGGAAAGTCTTGAAATTGGAAAGTCTTCTTTTTAGGAAAGAGTTGATTTTTGGAAAGAGTTTGAATTAGAAAAAGTTTAGTTTGAGAAAGATTTGGAGTTTGAAAATTTTAGAATTTAGAAAGTTTTAACTTAAGAAAGTTTTGAACTTAGAAAGTTTTAACTTAGGAGAGTTTCAAATTTAAAAAGTTCAGAATTTTAGAAACATTCAAAGTTTGAGTTTAAGAAATACTTGAGATTAAGAAATGTTTGAATTTAAAAAAGATTTGAAAATTTAGATTTGGAAAGTTAAAATTTGGAAAGGTATGGAATTAGGAAAGAGTAAGAAACTTAAAGTTAAGGAGAGATTTAAAAGTTCAAATTTTGGAAACTTAAGGTTTAGGAAAGTATGAGATTAGGAAGGAGTGGATTAGGAAAGGTTTAGATTATGAAGG
Organism: Euryodendron excelsum; assembly: GCA_033060915.1. Taxonomy (NCBI): domain Eukaryota; kingdom Viridiplantae; phylum Streptophyta; class Magnoliopsida; order Ericales; family Pentaphylacaceae; genus Euryodendron; species Euryodendron excelsum. The sequence goes on along the minus strand of CM065385.1, from coordinate 24,698,268 downwards.
ATTGTGATTCCTATTTCCTAAAATGAAAATTTGGATTTTGTTTCTAAGAAGTGATGTTTTGATTTTGTTTCCAAAAACGAATAATTAGATCTAGTTTCCTAAATGGGGAGATTGGATTTGGTCATAGAATTGGAAAGATGAAGGTTTAGAAATCCTAGATTTGGAAGACTATAGTTTCGATGTAGAAAATAGGTTTAGGAAATTTATGATTTTGATGTAGAAAATAAGAGATTTTGAAAACCTAAGTTTTGAGACAAGAGTGGAAATCATGTTTTAAGAAAGGAAATTAGGATTTCCTAATTGTTGGCTCTAGGGTTTAACTTGAACTCTAAGAAAAGAGATTTTCAAAAAGGGAAGGTTTTTGGAAGGAAATCTTAAAAATGAGTCTTTGGAAAGTGAATTTTGAAAAGAGAGTTTTTGGAAAAAAGTTTTTAGGAAGGAAACTTAAGGAGTGTTTTTAGAAAGCATATTGGAGGAGAGATTTTAGAAAGTAGCTGTAAAAAGAGATTTTGGAGAAGATTCAAAAAAGAGGTTTTGGAAAGTAAGTTTAGACGGAGATTTTCATAAAGGATTTGAATATGGACTTTTGCAAACCTCTAAAAATGTCACACTTTCCTAAAACGATTCTAACCATAAGAAGATTAGAACCATTCTAGGATTGTGGTTTGAAAAACAACAATAATTTTGAAAATATGGACCATGAAAGTTGCTTTAAATGTAACACTTTCCTAAACTAACCTTCACCATGGAAAGGTTAGAATCATCTTAGGATTGTGATTTTAAAAATAAGTTTTGAAGAAGAAGATTTTAACACAAATTTTGAAAACGATGTTAATGCAAGATTTGAAAACAAGTTTGAAAACAAATTTTGGAGAGACGCATGATCATGATATGCAGAATTCAAGTTGGGGTCATGAACATACAAAGTTAAAGGTTTCACCACATAACTAAGGGGGCCAAACCCACGTGGTCTCCGGTTAGACTAAGAAAAAGTCGCCGACACAGTGATTTGCAATAGCCTAATCCTACACATGAACCGCAAAGTCCCTTGTTTCAAGCATGCAAGAAGGGGGGGGGGGGGGGGGGGGGGGGGGAGAAGATGAGGGATTAAAATAGAAGAAAACCCAAGTGGGTTCAGAGCGAGAAGATAGAGGGGGGAATTGCGTAAACGTAAATAGGAAGCCTACCTTGTGTCTTGTTTTATTCGTGTTGTATTGCTTACTTTCTTCTTCTTGCTTTGCTTCGGTCCTCCCTTTGATCTTCAAAAGCTTGCTTGGATCTTCAGAAAATTCAAAGTTGCAGCACTTCAAGTCTTCAATGGAGCCTTTGGAGGCTAGTGCAGGAGTGTTGTCGCGCTCCGATTTTTGGGTGTCCAAAGTCCTTTCGGCTTAGAGACAAAAAGCACGGAACTTTATCACTAGAACTCATCCTCCTAGAAGGACAAGTGCGACTAGGTTTGAAAATTGGTTTGACTAAGTGCTTTTCAGAAAAATAGGAGTCGCCACCTAACTTGATTAAGGTGAGTTAGGTCACCTAAAACTAAGTACTAACCCGAAGATTAAACTTAGGGGTTTTGAAAAGGACCTTGAAAACTCCCTCAAGAAAGGATTTTTTTTAAGAAAATAGGTTGTTTGGCAACATTTGGAAAGATTTAAACCCTTTTTTGAAAATAACCCCATTTTGGTCCTTCAAAAACAAAAATCTATGGTCGGGGGGTTGGTTACGTATAGGGAAGATATCCTAGGATCATCACCCTACCCTGCCTTTTTGGTACCTACATGTCTAATCACCCTTTTGTTCACTCACTAGAATCACCGGTTACCATTGTCCACTTAACATCCACTTTTAGAGTTTTGAAAATAGGGTTTAGTCATTACTTTTCAGTGAATGATCCATGATGCAAGTTTTGGAAGAAGTTTAAAAATGTGGGAGTTTTGAAGGAGTTTGAAATGAGAACTTTGGATTGATTGAAAGTTCTTGAAAAGGGGATTGGAGTTGAAATAGAAGTTATGACCGCACCATTTTAGGTTGCCTATGTATCCCATTTGGTGAGAATCAGGTCATTCGTAGTTCGGGCAAGAGCCCGATGGAAAATAGGCGCATTAGGGCCTTTGGAAAGTTTGAAGACGCTTTGAGGTCTTTGGAGAGGTTTAAGACACTTTGAGGTCTTTGGAGAAGTTGAAGATGCTTTGTGGTCTCGAAAGCTTTGACTTAGAATGGGATAGCTGAATGTTTTTGGATCAAATCAAGAGATTTTTGGTAAATGCTTTGGAGTAGATCAAGAGAGTTTGAGAGTGTTTTTAAAGTCTTGTTTTGAAAATCTTAGAGATATGACTTTGGAATGTTTTGATAAATTAATTTTTGAAAATGGCTAAGGGTTTGGAGTCCTAATATGGACAACTTTGGAGGTTGCTCTCAATATATCACATTCCTTTGGGGTCCTTAACCATAAGAGGGCTAGGGACACCTTAGGTTTGTGACCCTTTGAAAACCTTTTTGAAAATGCCTTGAAGTTGGAGAGTAAGGGATTTAAAGACGTTATGGAGTTGGCTTTTTGAAATTTCAAGAGAGTAGGAAGTTTTGGAAAATTGAGTAATGGGAATAGTTTAAAATTGAAAGATCATTTAGAAAGGGTTCATGAGTTGAAACCTTGGAGCATACTAAACTATGTTGTGTTAGCCTATGGTTAGGGGTGAGCCAAGGTTAGGTTGGACTAGGGTTGACTAATTAGGGCAGGGTCAACATAAGGGTAAGATGACTTAGGTTTAACTAACTAGGGTTAGGTTAACCTAAGGTGAGTGAACTAGGGTCAAGTTAACCTAGGGTTACGTAACTAGGGTCAAGTTAACCTAGGGTTTGGTCAACTAGGGTCAAGTTAACCTAGGGTTTGGTCAACTAGGGTCAAGTTAACCTAGGGTTGGGTAACTAGGGTCAAGTTAACCTAGGGTTTGGTCAACTAGGGTCAAGTTTGTTGGTCCAAAAGGCAACCCAAAAGGGGGGTGAATTGGGTTTTTCGAAGATTAATAACAATTAAGATTAATTAAAATTAATCTAAGCAATGTAACAGTGATCAATCTATATGAAATGTAATATAATCAGAGAAAGGAAAGAAAACAGAGCATAAGAAAGAACACACAGATTTACCGAGGTTCAACCACAACCCGTGGTCTACGTCCTCACCCTAAGACCTCCTTGAAGTCTTCTTCCACTATGTAACCACCTATTACAAATGGGTTGTTGATTGACAAAGTGCTCAGCTCACTATACACAAGAACTCTTCACCGAGCTCTTTAATCTCCAAGTGGTTTTGTCCAAGCTCCACTCAAACTTACAAGAGTTTTGCTTTCACAAGAGAACTCTCAAACTCTCAATTACCAGTGTATAAAAGTATACAAGTACCTAACACACTCTCTAGCAAGAGTAAATTTTACAATCTGAGCTCATAGATTGAAGACATGAAGAATATCAGAGTATATCAGTGAATCAGTCAGTTTTTATTTCATTTTTGTCTTCAATCACTTGTATAAATGCAGCTGGAAGCTTATATATAAATTCCTGTATTGATTCCATCCGTTAGAGGTTGTTGGGTATCATTAATGCACGTCCAGTCCGTTATAACATTAGGAAAAATAGCCGTTATATCCAAGGAGTCAGCTCCAGGTTTGTGGAGTCGACACTTTCTGCTTCTGCATTTACCAGATATTGTTCACTAACTTCATGAGTCTGCTCTTCATATCAATGAGGTGACTCCTTATTCATTCTATCTTCACATCTTTGGCTTTTGCTATCATGAGGTGACTCTTCATCTTTAGGTGTCCACTCTTTGTTCATTCGATCTTCAGCCTTTTACTTCTATTGTCATGAGGCGATTCTTCGTCTTCATGCGTCCGCTCATTAATCAAGTCATCTTTAAGCCTTTACGTCTGTCTCCATAAGTCAACTCTTTATTACAATGAGTCCACTCATTATCTATTTGGTCTCCAAGCTTTTTGCTTCTGTGATCAAGAGACGACTCCTCTTTCCATGAGTCCCCTCATTGTCCAAACATCTGCTTTCTAACTTCTAATGATCTAGCTCATCTCAGCACTGCTATAAGATCTTCAAGGAGTATTTCTTTAGGGTATGATGATCAATCAAATCTCTTTAACTCATCAGAGTTAACTTCTATTCAATTTGGATTGAATCAATCATTGGATATTGATCTTCTCTTGACTCTCAAATTGTCAGAGCTTCATTAGATTAATGTTCATATTTTCTTCTTCATTTGCAAAGCTTTCTTCTTTCATTGTAGAACATCTTCTTCAATGCCAAGCTTCCTCAATTACATAGAGCTTCACAATGCTACACTGCTGAGTTCTTCTCTTTGCTAGAAATTCTTTTTTCTTCTTTCTTCTTTAAAATCATATCACTGAGACTTTTGTAGGTTTGACGAAATCTCTTCATACATCTAGTCTTCATTGACTCTTTACATTGTAGAAGAATTCTTTACTTGGATTCCATGTAGAGATCAGACAATCATTGTGAGTCTTCTTTCTCAGCAACTTCAATCATATTATCTTGAATTGATCTTTGCATACTAGATGAAGTCATCTCTTGAGTATTTTCAATCTCTTCAATAATCAATTCCTCTTCAACTGATCTTTGCATTCTTGATGAGATCTTGTTTTGGCATTTATAACATCTCCACAATTAAATCGTCTTTAACTGAACATTGCACCTTCTCAACTGATTAAGTCCTCAATCTATCTTGAGTGCAAATCGAATTTACTGAGTCTAAGCATACTTTGATAGAAGTTTCATTTAAACACCTTCAATCTCTTCAAATGTAGAAATTTGTTTGAAGTAGAGATAGGCGTCAATCCTCTGTTTGGTTCATTGCATAGCTCTTGGAATTCAATGCTTGATCTTGAATTTGTTGTGCATTCTCTTTGACATGCATTAGACTTAAGATTGAACTTTAAATCTAAATTATGAACTTTGTTAATCTGCACACCAAGTAGATTGATTAGTAAAATAACACGAGATTTAGTTATCATCAAAATCAATATGGGAATTAACGTTGAGTCAACAAGGATAAATCTTGAGTCAACAAAGTTAACCTAGGGTTGGTCAACTAGGGTCAAGTTAACCTAGGGTTAAATTGAAAGACGGTTTTGAAAAGTTGTTTGATGCATTTTTAGAAAAAGTTTTGAAAAACAAAACATGTTATGCAATGAACTTTGGTAAGGCATCTTTTTGAAGATCATTTCCATAAAAATTTTGATTCTATCCAAGAGTATGGTTTGTGTGGATGGTGCTTGGAGACCATTCCAAGAAAGGCTCTCTCATGGCCATTATAACCATTATCTTGGCAAGAGTGTAAGGGGTCAAAAATCAATATGATAACAACTTTTTGAAGCACTATTTTTAATGCAAAGATGGAGAGAATAAATTTTTGAAAACTATCTTTGGACAAGGATTTTTGAAAACCATTTTCTAAGGAGACCATTCTAACAAGAGAGGGTTCCTATGGCCAAACAAAAGGGAGACTACTCAAGAGAGAGCTCCATGGGGCCATTTCAATTACTAAACTTAAAAGAATGGAAACCTTAAAATTTGGAGAGCTTGAAAACAATTCTTATGCAAGTCAAAATGCCATGATGCCAAAAAGAGAGTTAGGGGGTTAGTAGGTAATTATCTAAGGCATGATTTTCTAAGGTATCATCCTAAATTTCAAGAAGCCAATTCTTAGAACCATTCTTTGAAAGAAATGTAAAGCTTAGAAATGGCACGGAAATAAGAGTAGTGTGAGTATTGTAGAACATGGTGATAAGCATGAAAATAAAGCCAAGCACACAAGGCATGATCAAAATAATAATATACAAGAGATCATGAGCACATACAAGGCTTTTAGGCTATACCACATAAACAAGGGGCTCCTAGGCCATACCATCTTAAAGTAGGCTAGTGAGAGATCCCCCTACACAGTGGCTCTCACTTGCTTTCCTCTAGGTATGGACTAAGAGTCATCTTAGCTCAAGGATGCCAGAATGGGGGGGTTGAAGATGGGGATTAAAATAGAGAATAGCCTAAGTAGGCTAGAAGGGAGAAAAGAAGAGTGGGGGAAGACAAAAATGTAAAAGGGATACCACCTTTTGCCTTCAACACACTTGTAGTCTTCAATGGATGTCTTGATTGGAGGTTGTATGACTTCAAGAAGGCTTGAAGGGCTGGAGGAGAGTGTTTAATAGTGTATAAGGCCTTGTAAGGAGATGGAATCTAGCCTAAGTGTCGGGGGAGGAGAATATGTATGGAGATTTGAGGTTCTAGAGCAGTTTTCGTAGAGTTTTGCATCAATTTCGGAGATGAAATATGCAAAAGGAAAGGCTGGTATTTATAGGCAATCTGGAACAGGCCTAGCGCATGTGCTACATGCGCCTGGCCAAATTTTGCCCTGTAGCACATGCGCAAGTACTGTTCCATTGCTAGAATGACACGTGGTACCTAGTGTGCTGGTTAAATCTCGACGGTTGATTGAAATTTGGTCGATCTGATCAAAATTTGGGTGCATGTAGCATACGCTCCATCACCGAGAAGGTTCGTTTAAACTTTTCCTCGATAATTGAGCTAACCAGGAAGGTTTTGAGAAAATCGACTGCGCTCAGGATGTTCTCCTAGGGCTTCTTGTGAACTTTCGTGTTTTTGAAAAGTTTAAATTGTGTTTGAAAGCACAGTATATCATCTCGGGAAGCGTGCATAAAAGGATATTTTTGCAGAGTGTCTGTGATACGTTTTAAGGGTGTTCGAAAATAGCTGTTTTCGTACCGTGTGATCGAGGCCTTCGGGAAGCGATCTTTTCGATCGAACTGTACCGATGGAAAGTACTCTGGAAATACTTTCGGGACTTCTCAGATTTACGCATTTCTCAAGTTGTTTGATGATGCACTTTAATCAGGGATTTGGGGAAAAAATTAACCTTGGCGGAGGGTCTACGAGATGCTCTAGGGGTTGTCGAAAGTATCAGTGTTTAAGCCATACGATAAAAGGCTTCGGGAGGTAATCTATCTGATTAAGCCGTATCGATGGAAAGATTTATGAACGAGCTTTCGGGAATTCCCTGGTGTATGCATTTCTCAAGTCATTTGAAGGTGCGTTATACTAGGGAATCGAGGAGAAAGGGCAGTTTCGGTGGAGCGTCTGCGAGACGCTCCGGGGAAATTTTATCAAGTCATGAGTGTTTAGCATCATGAAGTCTTCGTTAGGTTAAACGGGGGCTTATGACGAGATCCTATGTTCAGTAACTAAGGACCGGTGTCATTTTGGGGCGCGTTCGGGTCGCCCAGGGCAAAATGGTCATTTTTGGCTAATTTAGACTGGGAATGGTCAGGAATGTATCGGAATGTCATGCTTGAGTGTACCGAGTCGTTCAGGGATGTTTTCAGGAAAGTCTTTTACCGTTCGGTGGGGTTTGTGCAGTGCTGAGGTGTTCAGGGGCAAAACGGTCATTTTGACCAGAGTTAGCCGAAACTATACCAGAATTGGACTGGATAGGCGTGGAGTATGCCTAATGGTTTAGTAACATTTTAGAAGAGTGGACTTATCGTTTTGAGGGATTTTGAGCTTTCTTAAAACGTGCCTGGAGGCCCAAGGGGCCGATTTGGTCATTTTTTACTAAGTCGGACTAGTAAGTACCAGTGTTAACCTAGGTGTTGGTTCCCGAGACCGCTCGGTTTTGGAAAACTACATGTACAGTGTTGGTCCCTAAGAACGCCTGGTCTTAGGGAGCTACCAGTAGGGTGGTGTTGCTTCCTGAGAATGCCTGGTCCCAGAAAGCTACCTGTGAGAGTGGTTTTAGTCTCCGAGAGCGCCTGGTCCCAAAGAACTACTGAATGATGAACATTCTACATTGGCGGGCTACCAGGCGCCAGAAGTGAACCGTTTAGAATTTTGACAAGGTGTTGGTCCCTGAGATCGCCCGATCTCGAGAAGCTACCTAGATGGCGTTAGTTTTTGAAACTGCTCAGTCCAAAAAGCTGCCTGGAATAATGGTGCTTATGGCTCCAACGGGTCCTTGTGGGCCTGAGAAGCGACCAATTGACTGGATTGGAGATTGAAGGGCTCGTCTTGAGCTTGCATGTGCTGCGGTGTTTGAAAACTAAACCCGGTCGAGCCGGAGATTGCCGAGCGGGCAAAAATGGGGTGCTTACAAGTGTATATGAGTATATGGGAGTATATGGAAGCCAGGGTTTGTGTGTGGAGGCTAGAGTTTTGAAAAACCTAAAGAAGGCTAGGGTTTAGGGAGGCTATGAGCTCTGTATATCAAAAAAGAGAGTTTTTAGAATGAGTTTTCGAATCTCTTTTACGCTGAAAGAGGTTCTATATTTATAGAGAGAGGACTGACATGGCACCTATTGCAGTGGCGCCTAGCAAAACTTTACATTAGCACCAGGCCATTTTTTAGCTTGGCGCCACTACTAGTGGCCCCAACCAATTAGGAAATGTTTAAGGTCGGCAAGCAACGTATCTTCAAAAGATTTGGGTGCCTGTACTAGTGACTACCATGCAATTTTTAGCCTGGCTTAACTAGGAGTGACTCTAGAAGGTTTGGGAATGATTTGAAGGAGTCGAGAATGTCCCGAAAAGGGACAGGAACCCTTAGAATAGTGTCTCGAAGGTAGCAGACTTGGAAAAAGATGACAGGATGTGTTGGAAGGGTTAACCGAGCCATCAGGGGCAAAACGATCAATTGGGCTAGAAAGCTACCGAAATAGACTCAAAATGTCCTGGAAGAAGACTCGAGGAGGTTACCGGCTTGATACCCAGAGCCAGTGTGGTTGGAAAAGGAGACTGGCCCACCATAGGCAAAATGATCATTTTGCACCAGGTTTGCCGGAATTGACTCAGAATGATCCGGAAAGATAGTGGGTAGTTGAGAATACTACAAGAAGCATTCTTGGGAGACTATCGGTTTGATACCGAAAACCGGTGTGGTTCCTAGGGCGTTCGAATGCCTAGGGACAAAATGGTTATCTTGACCGAAATGTCTCAGAATTAGCTCAAAACTGACTAGAAGGCACCTAATCATGCCAGATTGTCTTGAAGGCAATTTTGGAAGGGTGGACTTATCATTTTGAGGACTTAGGTACTGTCTCGAGAAACGTGCAAAAAATGGCCCTAGGGGCAGTTTGGTCATTTTTCACCAAAGTGGGCTAGCAGGCACTGGTGTTGACCTGGGTTTTGAGTGTTTTCATCATTCTAACAGTGGTCCCATGATATAGGGGTTTGCTGGCAATTCCCTATATCGACCTGTTTGTGAGTGTTTCCGCTACTTTGGCGATTGCGATGTTTACGAGTATTTCCATTACTCTAACAAGTCGCGATCATTCTAGAGACTACCTAATCTCTGGAAGCTGCTAGGTGGACTTAGCGTCTGAGGAATCAACTTCCTCGAAAAGCGTGCTAAAACGAACATTTCTGCATTGGCGGGCTCGCAGGTGCCAAAGGTGGACTGTTTTACCATCTTGGGGACTTGGGGTCTCATCCCGATCGATGGGTTTGAAGGGACTTATAGTTCCGAAGTGTTCACTCAAAAACGTGTCGGACAAGATGGACATATCAGTTGAGGAATCAACTATCTCGAAAGGTGTGCCAGAGTAGATTTGGAATTGAAATTGGAATTGGACTTAAAAAGGAGACTTACCGCCTTCGAAAATACGTGCCCATTGAAATTGGACTAGATAATGCCTCCAAGGGCATTTTAGTCATTTTGCCTCTATTGGCCGTGAAGCGATCGATTGACTGGATTAGACTTAGAAAGCTGATTTAAACCATAATATGTCCATATTGACTTGAACATAAGTCTGGCGGACTAGAGACTACCGAGCGGGTAAAAATGGGGTGCTTATATTGAATATTGCTTAATTCACTCCATAAGCTCGGGCATTCCGAGCGCTAGTCCTTTGGTCAATGATTGCCTCAAACAATGTTCCTTGGGTAAACCGATTTTGAACTGTGCGACAATGAGCTACTCGCTGTAATCCTCAATCTCGTTGTAAATCTCCTAGTAGTGCCTAGCATATTATCGTATTCCTTCGTCATCTTTCTTCTGTAGAACCAATAAGTAATGCACCTCCCTTGGCTACTTGCTGTTAGTAATAAACCGTGTTGTAATAGCTCGGTCAATTACTTCTAGCTCCCCACTGATCTCAAGGGCAGCTTGTAAAACCAGCGGAGGGCTGATTCGCCTAAACTGAATGAAAAAATTTGGTACATCAAAGACTCATCTCCACTCCATTGAGCCATCATTTGCATATAGTGTCGTATATGACTGATGGAATCAGACTTCCCATCGTAAGGAGTAAATTTTGGGGGTGTGAACTTCTTGGGAATTCGGCGATTCTCTATTCCTTTTGTGAACGGAGAATATGTGATTTGCTCCAAAGCTTTTCTCGCAGCATCCCATGTGGTTCTTCCTTTGGGCTGTGTAGCTCTTCTCTCCAACTGATCATTAAGCCATTGATTTAGGTCCACCTGACCTGCGTTCGGGTCAGCTCGATATTTCCTTATCAACGACCGACCTTTCCGTGGTGGCTGCCCCTCTCTTCGTGTCCTCCTATGATGGCTAGTATGGGAGGCATGGCTACGAGGCTACCTAATAGTGTGAGAATTTAATCTCATAATTTTATAAGTAACTAATTACATTTATTGCATGGTTAGTTGATATTTAAAATTATATGGGTGCATGTGTGTATGGCATGTGGCAATTGGTGAGTTAAATGGTATATTAAGTGGTGAGTCATTAGTGAGTGTGTGCACGGGACACTTAAGGGTATGAGATACACTCTTATATCTAGTTTGGATTGCTAGTCACAAGAAAAGTCAAGAGAGAAGAGATAGAGGCTTTCGGTAGAGAGAAGAGAAAGAAGGCAAAAGGGGGGGACAAGACTAGTGGGGAGACAAAGAAAAGGAAAGGCTAGCAGAGTGTGGGTGGCCTAGCATCATAAGAGAGAGAAGAAGAAAAAGAAAAGAGGAAGTCAAGAGGTTGGCTGCCATCATTCAGATAGAGAGATAGAAAGAAAGAGAGAGAGACAGAAAGAAAAGGAGGAATTTGAAGGGGAAGCTTGTGATTTTGTTGTTGGAGGTAAGAAACCTCATGTTTATACTTAAGTTATTGCATTTTTATTGATTATTGCATGCTAGCATACTCTTACATGCCATGAAAGTGAGATTGAGGAAAAGGAGGGAAGGTTGTATATGATTTCTAAAAGCAAGCCTTGAATCTTGCATATTGTTGTGCTTTGATATGCTAAAACCTTGTTTGAGATCTTAGAAGTTCATTTTGAACATTGGGAATACTTATTACTGTGTAGGGGTTGTTTGGGCAACTTAGAAACATGTTTTGAGAAATTGCATTTTCGAGCAAAGGTAGGGGGGAGGGGGGTCAACTAGTTTTCTTGAGGAGTCGACACATGTAATATTTTTACACAAACCTTTGTTCTCTATCCCAAGGTGTCGACTCCTAGAGTGAAGGGGTCGACACATTTAACGAGTTGAAAAATAGACTCATATACCTTTCTTCCCGTAAAAAGTTTATACTCTAATTCTTTATATATTGTGAAATATTAAGGTTTAAAGTTGACCTAAGATTTCTGTCAACAAGTTTATTTTTTAGGATTTGAGTCCATTTTCCATGGAACATAACTTTTTTGTCCGAAAGGTGTTTTTGACTCATAACCTATCAAATTAAAAGTCTTTAAGCCTATTTTTAAATGATTATGTTCAAGGTGTATACTTGGTGTTGGAATATTATTTATAAATTATTGTTTATGTTCAATATTTATTGATGAATTATACAATATGATTCAGAAACTAACATGGTTGTGGTTATATGAGTTAAAGGAGGTCATAAGCCTTCAGCATGAACTAAGGAGTAACTTCATCGGGTGTGTGTACAGTAGTAGGTGGGAATATAAGATAGTCTTATTCATATTGAATGGATTATTTGTTTTCTATATGTATGGTGGTGTTGAATTCATATAAGGTGTTAATGGTGTTCATATATGAGGTGAAATTGGTATTTATATATATGAGGAGTTATATGGAGACATTGGTGATAATATATATAAGGTGGCATTGCATACTATCCATATTGTATGCTTTGCATTGCATTAGAGAGAGTTAACCAAGGTGGGTTAACCAAAGGCTTAGTCATGGTAGATTAGCCTAGAGGTGCCATGTGGGCATTTCTTGATAACAACCTATTGATACATTAGGTCAACGCTATCTAAATCGAGCGTACATTCAGGTGTTTCATACAATGCATCACAAGAGATATTGTATTTCATAAAGCATATTACATTGTTGGTGGTGATAAGAGGATGATTGTACATCGTTGATGTTAGTGTTATGTGAATAAGTATATATCATTAATTGGTGGATTATCTATTGATAGCTAATTTTGTAATTATGTATATATCATTCTTTATAAGTTTGATTATCTATTGTGAGCACATTGACAATAAACTCACACTCACATAGACTGTTTTAACAGGTAACGTGGAGATAATAGATTGGTTCACTGTAATATTGGTCTTAGCTGCAGTGGCATTCATGTCAGTATGAAAATATTGTGTCTCAGGGCTTGAAAAAGCTCTTGTTGCTTTGCTTTCATTTTCTCGTCATTCTTGTATAAGAGGCTGGGATTTTAGTTATATTTGTATTTTACCTTATGTTAACATGAGTTTGTGGGTTTATTATGTACCTAGGTTTGAAATGATGTATGTAAGGTTATGGAATGGTTTACTCTGATGTACTTATATTTATGCATGGTTGGTCCATTGTTATATAAAGCAATGGTGTTTATTCCACTGTGTTCTATTTTTAGATGTGGCTTATGGTGTCGTTCACAAGTACAGTGACCTGTGTCATCACGCCTCACCTAATGTGACATTAATGATGTCTAATTAGGATGAGGGTGTGACAACGTGGTATTAGAGCTTAAAGTTATGGCATAGAGTTGGTGTCTAGAGTGCAGTGAACCGAAGGGTGTAGTCAATGTTGGTTCAGTCATTAAGGAGTGTGTGAATTATATATATGGTGTACTTATCCTGATTTGGTGTAGAAAGAATAGCACAAAGGGATTCACCTAGGGTAATGGAACGAGGAGATTCATCAGCTTCAGTTAGGGATGTGGAGCAAAGAGAGCATGAACCACATGTCTCAAATCAACTTGATGCATCTGATAAACCTGCGAATCTGATGGCACAGTATATGGAATATTAGGTGGTAAGATCGGTGCTAAGGAATAAAACTTTGCACAAGCAATTCATAAAGTTGGAAATTATATTTGAAGTGATGGGGATCCCTGGCAAACAGAAGCTATTTCTACAGCAAAATTTATGGGGGCAATTGATCCACTACTGGCTGAGGAGTGGCTAAAGAAGCTGGAAACTATATTTGAAGTGATGGGGATCCCTGGCAAATAGAAGCTATTTCTAGCTACTTTTATGCTAAGAGGTGAGGCATGGAACTAGTGGGAGGCCACGAGATGAATAACGAATGCTCAACCTAAAGGAGTACCGTTCATGTGGCAACAATTTGTAGAAGTATTTAATGAACAATACTTTCCTCTAATTTATCATTACCAGAAAGAGTAAGAATTCATTTTATTAAAGTAAGAAAGAATGTTAGTGGTATAATATAAGGAGCAATTTATAGCTTTGTCTCAATTTGCACTTGACTTGGTGCGTCCTGAAGATGCCAAGTGCAGAAGATTCCAACAGGGACTAGAATTGCCAATCCAGTCTTGGGTTTCTGCATTTGAGATCACTAGATATGTGGAATTGGTGAACAAATCAAAGATTGTGGAATTAGACTTAAAGGAGATATTAGGAAGATAAGAACAATTCAAGAAGGGCAGGTTTGATTCGGGAGCTGGTACTTCACAACAGAGACCTTCAGAATCTTCTCCAACTATAGAATAAAGACGAGTACAATTTAATCCTGGATCGGGCAGTTCACGGTTCAATAATGCGAGAAGCACAGGAAGTTTTGGGGACCGAAAAGCATGGAGACCACTAGTTAGGTCTACCAGTTCGAGATCTTTTGGGGGTAGCACCGGGGGAATAGTTTTCTATCAATGTGGGGTTGAGAGGCATATTATTAGAGATTATCTGGTGTTATGGACCAACAAATGCTATCAGTGTGGATAACCAGGACACATAACACAGAATTATTCTCAAAATCTTACAGCAGCATTATCAGTAAGTAATGTGGCTAGTGGAAGCAGGGGAGCAACGGAAGTTTCACAACGAGGATAGGCTATAACGCCTTAATCATGCACTCAAGCATGAGTCTATGCCATGACGCTGAGGGATACACAGGCTACTCTTAATGTTGTGACAGGTATCTTATCTATAGCTGATAAAGAGGCATATGTGTTGTTAGATTCGGGTTCCACACATTCATTTATTTCTATTTCATTTAGTATGCATTTGGATAGACCATGTAGTTCATTGTCATGATTTTTACTTGTGTCTACGCCAGTGGGAGATGTGATAGTAGTAGACATGGTATATAAAGATTGTTTGGTGAAGATTGGGGGTAAAGAGTTGACGATTGACTTGATTCAATTGGCTATTCATGACTTTGATTTGATATTGGGGATGGATTGGTTATCTTCTCGTCATGCGTCTATTGATTGCTTTAAGAAAGAAGTTGTTTTTATAATGCCGAATCAAGTAAAATTCAGATTCCAATGGGAAAGAGATATAGTTTTAACTTGTTTGATAGCAGCTTTGGAAACTAAGAAGCTATTACAGAAAGAACATGAAGGATATCTTGCACATGTAATTGACACTACCAAATCAGAACTAAAGTTATCTGAGATCCCTATGGTTCGAGACTTTCTGGATGTTTTTCCAGCTAAGCTTCTAGGGGTGGTACCAGACAGGGAAGTGAAGTTTTCTATTGAATTGTTATCGAGAACTACACCGATTTCAATTTCACCATATAGAATGGTATCGTCCAAATTGCAAGCGTTGAAACTTCAATTGCAAGACTTGCTTGATAAGGGATACATTCAGCCAAGTGTATGACTATGGGGAGCACCATTTTTATTATTGAAGAGGAAGGATGGCACCATGAGATTGTGCATTAATTACTGGCAGTTGAATTAGGTTACTACAAAGAACAAATATCTTTTGCTTCGAATTGATGATTTGTTTGATCAATTACAAAGAGTTGCAATGTTTTCAAAGATTGATTTGAGATCTAGATATCATCAATTGAAAGTAAAGGATAGTGATGTATCGAAGACCGCATTCCTTACTCGATATGGTCATTATGAATTCTTGGTGATGCCTTTTGGAGTGACTAATGCATCTACTATCTTCATGGATTTGATAAACCGGGTATTCTGACCTTTGATTCTTTTGTGATTGTCTTTATTGATGATATATTGATATATTCTCGTAATCAAGAAGAGCATGAGAATCATTTGAGACTTGTATTGCAAACCTTGCGGAACAACTAATTATATGCTAAGTTCAGCAAGTCTAAATTTTGGCTTAATGAAGTAATGTTTTTGGGCCCTATGATATCTGTTGAAGGAATTAATGTTGATCCAAGGAAAAATAAGGTTATTATGAACTGGGAACAACTGAAGAATGTTTCAGAGATTAGAAGTTTTCTGGGAGTAGCAGGTTACTATCGAAGATCCATACAGGGCTTTTCATCTATTGTCGTTCCTTTGACACGGTTAACTCGCAAGGATGTGGCATTTCAATGGACAGTTGATTATGGGTGTAGTTTCAAGGAGTTAAAGATCAAACTGACTTCAGCACCGACATTAACAATTCCTTCCAGAAAGGGAGATTTTATGTTGTATAGCGATGCATCGCATCAAGAATTGGAATGTGTGCTAATACAATAAGGAATGGTGATCGCTTATGCATCGAGAAAGTTAAAGACACATGAAAGGAACTATCTTATTCATGATTTGGAACTGGCAGCTGTGGTATTCGCATTAAAGATATGGAGGCATTATTTGTACGGGGAACTTTATGAAATTTATACAAACCACCAAAGTTTAAAGTATCTATTCACACAACGAGACTTGAATGCACAACAGAGGAGATGGATGGAACTAATCAAAGACTATGAATATGTGATTCATTACCATCTAGGAAGAGCCAATGTAGTAGCTGATGGTTTGAGTCGGAAGTTTTCAAGTAAACTGGCTTGCATGCGATGTCATCAGGTAGAATTATATGCTAAAGTGACTTCTTTGGGAATGAAGTTTGAATAGAAAGGTATAGGTGTCATGTTAGCTCATTTTTGAGTGAGAACATTATTACTTAATCAAATCCAAAAACTTTAAATGCAAGACAAGAAGTTGACAAAGATTAGGCAAGAGGTGACGGAGAAAGTAAGCATTGATTTCTCTATTCTTGATGATAGTACTTTGATGTTGGAAAATCGCTTATGTGTACCTAATCATTCAGCTTTGAGGAATGAAATTTTAGAGGAGACACATCACTCATTATATACTATGCATCCGAAAAGCACCAAGATGTATAGAGATCTTCTAGAGATATACTGGTGGCCAGGTATAAAGAAGGATATTGCTGAATTCATGGTAAAATATTTAACTTATTAATAGGAGAAAGCTAAACATCAAAGACCGGCGGGTTTATTACAACCTCTCTCGATACCTCAATGGAAATGAGAGCATATCACTACAGATTTTGTTGTAGGACTACCAAAAACTCCTAGTGGATATGATTCTGTATGGGTTATTGTGGACAGATTGACTAAGTCAACTCATTTTCTTTCGGTAAAGATTACTTTTACGCTGGATAAATATGCTAAGTTATATATGAATAAGGTTGTCAGACTGCATAGAATGCCAGTATCCATAGTTTTGGACAAGGATCCAAGGTTTACTTCGAGATTTTGGTTGAGTCTTTAGCAAGCTATGGGTACAACATTAAAGTTTAGTACGGCCTTTCATCCTCAAACAGATGGACAATCTGAGAGGACTATTCAGACTTTGAAAGATATGTTGAGATCTTGTATGCTTGATTTTAAAGGTAATTGAGATGACTACATTGCTTTGATGGAATTTGCGTATAACAGCAGTTATCAATCTAACATTGGTATGACACTGTTGGAAGTATTGTATGGTAGGAGATGTAGGACCCCGATAAGCTAGAATGAAGTCGGTGAAAGACAGATGTTGGGTCCAGAGATGATCTAAGACACCACCGAGAAAATCAAGACAATTTAAGAGCATTTGAAGGTGGCTCAGAGTAGGTAGAAAAGTTATACGGATAACTGACGGCGTGAACTTGAATTCAAGTTGGGAGATTAAATGTTTCTTAAAGTTTCTCTATGGAAAAGTGTTTTGAGATTTGAAAGGAAGGGTAAATTGAATTCGAGGTACATTAGGCCGTATACTATTGTGGAAAGAGTTAGTGTTGTGGCTTACAGGTTAGATTTACCTCCAAAGATGTCCAAGCTACACAATATTTTTCATGTATCTATGTTGAGGAAATATATGTCAGATCCGTCTCATATGTTGGTTCAACAACCGATAAAGTTAGTAGATGATTTGAGTTATGTTACAGAGCCGATTCAAATTCTAGACTGAAGGGATTAAGGGCTTTGCAATAAGGTGATACCGTTGGTGAATGTTCTTTGGAGGAGTCATAGGATAGAAGAAGCTACATAGGAGAGTGAGGAAATAATGCAAAAATAGTATCCATATCTATTCTCATGAGGTAAGAGAATTTCGGGATGAAATTCATTAAGGAAGGAAGAGTTATGAGACCCTAATCTCATAATTTCATAAGTAATTAATTACATTTATTGCAAGGTTAATTGGTATGTAAAATTATATGGGTGCGTGTGTGTATGGCATATGATAATTGGTGAGTTAGATGGTGAGTTGAGTGGTGAGTCATTAGTGAGTATGTACATGGGACACTTAAGGGTGTGAGATATACTCTTACATCTATTTTGGCTTGCTAGTCACAAGAGAAGTCAAGAAAGAAGAGAGAGAGGCTTTCAGTGGAAAGAAAGAAAGAGAAGACAAGTGGAGGGACAAGGTTAGTTGGGAGACAAAGAAAAAGAAAGGTTAGTGGAGTGTGAGTGGCCTAGGATCATGAGAGAGAAAAGAAGAAAAATAAAAGAGGAAGTCAAGAGGTTAGCTATCATCATTCTGATAGAGAGATAGAGAGAGAGAGAGAAAGAAGAGAAGGAATTTGAAGGGGAAGCTTGTGATTTTGTTGTTGGAGGTAATAAACCTCATGTTTATACTTAATTCATTTTATTTTTATTGATTATTGCATGCTAGCATACTCTTACATGCCATGGAAGTGAGATTGAGGTGAAGGAGGGAATGTTGTATATGATTTCTAAGAGTAAGCCTTGAATCTTGTATATTATTGTGTTTTGATATGTTAAAACATTGTTTGAGACCTTAGAAGTTCATTTTGAACCTTGGGAATACTTATTGTTGTGTTAGGGTTGTTCGGGCAGCTTAGAAACATGTTTTGAGAAGTTGCATTTTCGAGCAAAGGTGGGGGGGAGGGGGGGTTGACTCATTTTCTCGAGAAGTCGACACATGTAACATTTTTAGACAAACCTTTGTTCTCTGTCCCAAGGAGTCGACTCTTGGAGCAAAGCGGTTGACACATTTAATATCTTTTTCTAGACTTTTGTTCTCTGTCTCTAGGGGTCGACACGTGCCTGGAGGGGTTGACACCTGTGGTTGGAGGAGTCGACACACCTTGGTAAAATAGTCATATCTCACCCTAGAAAACTCGAAATGGCACATCATTTGAAGTGTGAAAAGTAGACTCATAGACCTTTCTATCCATAAAAAGTTTATACTCTAATTCCTTATAAATTGTGAGATATTAACGTTTAAAATTGACCCAAGATTTCTATCAACACCATTATTTTTCAGGATTTGAGTCCATTTTTCATGAGACATAATTTCTTCATCCGAAAGGTATTTTTAACCCATCACCTATCAAAATAAAAGTCTTTAAGCCTATTTTCAAATGATAATGTTTAATGTGTATACTTTGTGTTGGAGTATTATTTATGAATTATTGTTTATGTTCAATATTTATTGATGAATTATACAATGTGGTTCAGAAACTAACATAATTGTGGTAATAGGAGCTAAAAGAGGTCAAGAGCCTTCAACATCAATTAAAGAGTTACTTCATCAGGTATGTGTGCAGTGATAAGTGGAAATATAAGAATGTCTTATTCATATTAAATGGATTGTTTGTTTTCTATATGTATGGTGGCGATGAATTCATATAAAGTGTTAATGGTGTTCATATATGAGGTGAAATTGGTATTTATATATATGAGGAGTTATATGAAGATATTGGTGATTATATATATAAGGTGGCATTGCATACCATCCATATTGTATGCTTTACATTGCACTAGAGAGAATTAACCACGGTGGGTTAACCAAAGGCTTAGTCACGGTGGACTAGCCCAGAGGTGCCACGGTGGGCATTCCTTAATAATGAGCTATTGATATATTAGGTCAACACTATCTAAATTGAGCGCACATTCAGGTGTTTCATACATTGCATCATAAGAGATATTGCATTTCATAAAGCATATTACTTTGCTGGTGGTGATGAGAGGATGATTACACATCATTAATGTTGGTGTTATGTGAATAAGTATATATCATTGATTGGTGGATTGTCTATTGATAGCTGATTTTGTGATTATGTATATATCATTCTTTATGAATTTGATTATCTATCATGAGCACGTTGACAATTAGCTCACACTCACACAGACTATTTTGACAAGTAACGTGGAGATGACAGTTTGGTTCACTGTAGTCCTGGTTTTAGCTGCGGTGACATTCATGTCGATGTCAGAATGTCGTGTCTCAGGGCTTGGGAAAGCTCTTGCTTCTTTGCTTTCATTTTCTCGTCATATTTGTATAAGACATTGAGATTTGAGTTATATTTATATTAAACCTTATATCAGCTTAAGTTTGTGGGTTTGTTATGTACTTGGGTTTAAAATGATGTGTGTAAGGTTATGGAATGGTTTACTCTTATGTACTTTATATTTATAAATGGTTGGTCCATGGTTATATAAAACAATGGTATTTATTCCGGTGTGTTCTATTTTCAGGTGTGGATTAAGGTGTCGTTCGTAGGTACGGTGACCTGTGCGATCACGCTTCATCTAATATGATATTATTGATGTCTAATTGGGATAGGGGTATGTCAAATAGAGGGGACATTGGTGCTCCATGAACTCAACCTTCTTCTTCGATGTTCGAGCCGACCTTCAGATCTCCCTCAATTCTTACTTCTATCCCCATGCCGACTCCTCTGCCTAGCAACATCCTCCTTTGCAGCTCTTAGCTGCGCTTCGAGGTCAGCAATCTTTTGATCACGCTCCCTTAATTCCTCCTCCTCTGAGACCTTGGGGCTCGAGTGCCTTCGAGGGAGATCATTAGAACGTGAAGGGTTTCTCTGACTGTTAACTCAGTAGAGAGGATTCCCGCCCACAGTTCGGGGTCCTTTATACTCATCGTCTTCCTCGGTGTTTGAGAGATCAAAAGCCGGGTAATGAATCTCTAACCGCAGGTGCCGATCTCTCCAACCTTGGTAATACGCCGACTCCTCCTAGTATTTTGACAAAATTTCCCCCTCTAAAGAGGGATGGCTTCGAACATCCCGACTGTCAAGAATCTCATGGCTAGTAGGTACTACTCCTCCTCTGAGATTGCTTGCACTCATCTTCTTCGCTTGGGTTTCCCACAGACAGCATCAATTGTAAGTGAAATTTTTAGAAAGACCTGATCCACTCCGCGAACCAACGTGACGAGCTCTAAGCAATCTATAAGAACAAGAAGAATGAGAATACGTTGACTCTCTTTGGGCCGATAGCACTCCAATGATTAAGTCAGACAAGCTTAACCACAATGAACTTAACGAAAGGTGCTCTTAATACTAGCTCAAGTGAACATACCTTACTTCTTAGTGGCATAGTATATTTATAAGTTTCGGATGCTCCATTTCTTCTAGGAATGATATTCATTCTCCTTCTAGGAGTCAGTCACTTTTAGATTATTTTAATATGGATTTAGTCTTATCCTTAAGTGTTCCAGTCTAGGTCGGCTTGGGACTCCTACCTATTGGCTCTGACTGTTGAACACCTTTGGGCTCAATTTATCTTGTTGGGTTTATCCTCTTTAGATCAGATCCGACGTATTTATTCTCTGGGCTGTTTGGCTCATTTGGCCCACAATTATAATAATAAGTTTTAAATGTAAAATCACTCAAAAATACTAAAATGATAAATATATATATATATATATAACTACTATTACCTATTCAGCATCGCTTTTGTGTTTGGTTTCTATTTCTAAAATTTTTTAAACTAAAATCATGAAAATTTTAGACAAACAATAATTCTAAATTGTACTTCAACAATAATCCTACGCATTGGCATTATGTTTGCTTGGAAAATGAGGGTATCTCAAATACAGTGGAAACAAACTCTGAAAATACTCTCCAACGTATCTTATATGGTGTGGTCTAATTGAGAAAGGTTTTAAATGTTACTTCGAACGAAGTGGTTGGCCGACGAATGTGTGAGAGCCTGATAGCTCACTCAAGTGTGGGTAGGCCACCGTTGCCGGGTCAGAAGTCAGGTTTAGTATCCTAAACTGAAATAAGTCAACACCCGTTCGGGCTACTGAAATGAACCAAAGGTTGTTAGACTCCAAATACCGAGGTTTGGTTTTTATTCCTGACGAGCATCATGCACCCTACCTTATAAAGGTGACAAAAGTTAATCAACTAAAAGGGTGGGTCGATAAGACGATCTTTTCATTCATCGATAAGACCAACCATACAAGACTATCGCAGTTTTCTTCATAAGCCTTGGCACCGGCATCTCTAGCATACCCTGCCTGAGGGAAACAATTGTGTAGGCCGATATCCTCGTAGATTTTAGTCGCCCGCCCACTCTTGTCAAGTCAACCCTAAAAAAATGTTTTAAACGGTGTTTATTTTTGAATGGATCCTAGTTTTTTAAACTCAAAACTACTTTTAATAATGTCCTCGAAGTACATATTCAAGAAATTCTTACAAAACAAATTTCAAAAACAATTCTACCTTTTTTTTGTCATTTTATTGTCATGGCTAAACAAAAATTGCTATTATAATATGGGACATTTTGTTTTCACATGTCGATATGCTATGTTTAGATTTTAGGCTTGTTAAAAGGAAAGAAAATAAAAAATTTACTTTTACACATTCAATTTCTTTGCAACAAAGCAAAAAAAAATATATATGTTTTCTTTATTTTCATTACTCTTCCTTCATCTTCCCCGCAAATTCAAGATCTAAAAGTAATGTTAATTTCATCTTGTAATGAACTCCGCAAAAATTGTTGGGTTTCTTTTTCTAGTTTTTAAACACAACCACTAAACAATTTCAAACATGCCGATATATTATTAGAAAATTAATAAAGAGGTCAGATATCCACTAAATTCTAAATTATTGTAAATTATAAATGTCGATTTCCAGAAGAATCTCATTGTCTTTATTGAATTAATCCTAAATCAACCTAGGCAACATCTCCAAAGTCCAAACAAACTCTGTCAACTTGTTGAGAGCAACAGCACTGGTCCATCCATTTCCTCCCAAATATACAAATCTCAGCTGAGCAGCAAAATATTTATACTCTTTAATATGCATCTTTCATATTATAAGATAACATAGCGTGTATAAGGAGTAATAAATTGAATGCATAATATAGAGTTTTATGCATAATATTTATACAATAAATTCGAATTACTACCGATTTTTTATTGGTTGAATGACCAAAAATACATGTTGGACGCATATCCCATACAGAATCTTACTGTTGAAGTTCACATATCAAGCGTCTGACACGGATACTTCATACATTTTAAAAGTGTGCACACCCCACCAAGCTTTAACAGTGAAAAAAAGGAACAGGGAACAACAGACTAATATTGATAAATACATTAACAATATGGTCTGGAAACTAAGCCACAATTTAAACAACTCAACCTATCAGGGCAAAGAATGGAAGAAAAGACCCGAAACATTTTCATTCAAAAAGAGGTTAGTTTAGTTCATGCTGATGATTCCTTGGCTTCTGCAGCTGCCTCTTCCTCTTGTAACTTCTTTAGGGATGGAGGTGGTCTAACAACAATGCTTTTCTTCCATTGACGATCAAGCTTTCTCGACAACCTTTTGTTAATTCCCTCCTCAATCTCTCTTTCCCTCTTAACAGTGAACATACGGGCAATCTGTTGTTGAATAAAGCTACACATTAATATGATACAAATACTTCCATGTAGAATATAACAGATGATCTGAAGAAACTTCAACCAAAACATGCTTGTAGTTTGCATGAATGACAAAACATTTGTTGGAAAGGCCGAAAGAACACAAAATAACAGATGACAAAAGGGAATGGAGTTCAAACACTTAATTAAAAATAGAACAAGAATAGATACAGCTACTGCCTTGGTTATGCAGACAACTGTCTTCAATATTTCCCTTTTCTTTTCTTTTGTTTTTTACTTTCTTGTGTGTGTGGATGGTGATTGTTGGTGTTTGAGACCACATGTGGTCTTGGAGTTGAGAGATCTTGGGAACATGAGAGAGAATTTTGAAAAGTGAAGATAACCTGTCTTTTAAGGTTGTTGTGAAGGAGTATTATAGAAATATTAGAACTAAATTTTTTACTTAAAATGAGAGAAAACAAAGTTGTTATTAAACTTGTGGACTTAAGGGAATACTGAAGTAGAATGAATGTAGCGATAGCAATGTAGCATCAATATGTAAATTTCAGTAAGATTGACATCCAAATAGAAAGAGAGCTTATTCTGATTAATTAGTTTTTCTTGTCATTTACAACCGCTATTTTAACCTTAAGAATAGGAGAAACAGCAAAAGGCATTTTGTCTGATTACAACAGATTAGATGGAGAGATCTAAATTTGCTAGAGGTTTCATACTAAAATCATGAATTGCATAGTAACTCACCTATGCATGATGTTACCACTGCATGTGCGTTGCATACACACAAATGAGAAACAACACAAACCTATTCCCCACATGCACAAACAAATAACAAATGTGTTTCAGGTACAGTCAGCTACATGAATTATGTTTCACCATTCATCACTTTCTATGAAGATATCTTCTATAATAACCTCTTAGCTTCGTATATTATGTATAGAATCCAGTTATCACTATCTTTGTGAAAGGCATATACAGGCAATAAATACCATTTAGAATTACGCAGGCATCTTCATCTGACTAGGATGATCCTTCCATTTGCTACCTTTCCCTTCCCCACCACCCATCGCTCACCCATGTTTCCAAAATAAAATTAAAAAAAAATAGACATAATATGAAGTGGTGATCAACCCAAGGAAGATCAATGAATCTCCATTCCGACCATTCGAATTTCAGTTTTGAGGCCACATGGCTACATGCATCATCTTCCACCAACCAAGACCTTCTGTTTAAATATGGGCCACAAATTCATTCTTGGCACCTCAGCCAGCATCCTTGTAGTCCATCACCGTGATCCTGTAGCAACTAGACCCTCAAGGCCTCAACCCCAGTGGCGGCTCCAGAAATTTTTGGTGATGGTGTCATGTGAAAATGTTGTGCTTTTTGGTAAATTATAAATAAAGATTCTTAATATATATTTATGTTATTTTGCAGTAAAAAAAATACACATTTACATATTTTTAGAATTGCTCAGTTATTATCAATACTATCAAATACATATGTCATTTTAAATAAATGTTATCAAACAATCATTTATCTACTAATCTCTCATTTTAGTTTATTGTTTAAAATATGTATCTACTGTTACAGCCATGACCAGTAAAATCAATGTTAAGTTCACAAACAAATGGATATTTTTGCAAAGAATGAAAAAGTGTTAATATTTTAAGAATTCACTCACTCCAAAAACTCGATTATTTACTCTAAATGTATACCAATACATTCTATTGTTGTTTAATAATAATTAATTTTTTAATTATTACATCACATTTAATAATTTCTCTTGCACGCTTGAATCAGAATGCTCACCCATATCTAAATTTTGAATGAACACAAAATGCATATTTTATACGCAACTTGTCCCACTCACAAAGTTAGTATATCTTACCATATAGAATAAAATGCTACTTTATTATTATTAGCATGAATTAGATTAGTTTTGTACACAAATAAGATTATGCATACCATGAGTTGAGATTGAGAATGGTAAGTAGTATTAGAAAAATAATAATAAATACTAAAAATTAAATTTGTATAAGTTGACTTGGGAAATTGCCCCCACATACTCTCATGGTAAAGCTACCCTTGAAGAGTGGAAGATTTCATTATCTTTCATTTTCTTTTATAAGCTTATGAATTTTTCCTTCTATCATTGGACCAATGGGGTCAATGTTTTAGACAATGGGTGTAATTTTTTAATTAAATTATTTTTAACAAATATTAGCAATAAAAAACTATGAATTTATCTAAAGTTGATGGGGTCATTTGACCCCATTACACAAAATGTGGTGTTGCCCCTGCTCAACCCTACACCTCTTCCTAGCCTCTAATAATTTCCACTTGAACCCTATTCCTCTTCCTAGCCCCTAGTAATTCTCTAGTTATGTAAACTAACTCTTAAGTCATCTAGGTTGCAATGGGCACCTACACATTTTTTGGATGATGCACTTCCACTTCTGTGAACAAACAATGCCTCCTGGTAATGGCAGTTAAAATTTTGCCATTTTCCTATTTTCACTAGCAATGGGGAGACGCATCTTCACACAATCAAAACTGTCGTTAGTCTATGAAAAAACAGTGGAGGAACATGCATCAGTTCCATGCCACTACCAATATAATCAAAACCTTGCCCTCACTAGCATTCGGCCATTCAGCAATGAAGTTTTCATTTTCTAAGCTGTAACCTGACTAGTCTGCATAATAGGCATGGCATACTGCAGCACAACTAACTCTTTCCACCAGTTGCAGTATGCATTAGCCTAAAATAATTCTTGAAGAGAATTTAAATGTGTTTGAAGCAAATGAGTTGGCAACTATTGCAATATACAAACTGCTAGTAACCAAATGCTTGAAACATGTAAACCCAGGGTGAATCAATTTTTTTTCCTTGAAACTAATCAATAAAGGATGGTTATTTCAACCAACCAGTCCTTTTTTTTTTTTTTTTTTTTGGTTCTGGCTAACAAGAAGGTGCAATGAAGTGACCCGACAGTGTCAGTAGCCATGTTAGATTCGTTATCCCAAAACTTCAAAGTATCAACATGAACAAACAAGGATACAAGATAAATAGTACATGCCAAAATAAAGAAGGGGGCCATTACACTATTGGGACTAAAAAAAATAAATGTATCAGGAGAAAGCTACCGAATTCAAATTGCACTTCTAAGACAGGTGTATAAAATTTGAGCTCTTTCCTAAATTTCCAAAACAACATTGGAAGACACATTCTATAAAACTTCAATTAAAAGTTAAGTCAATCATATTATTTTTAGCCTACAAAATGTCATCCCCGATAATTAAAATAAAACAAAGCTCTAGTGCATCAACTTCATCTAGTGGCCTCTTCTCATACGCCTCGCTCATTGAGATGACAGAATATGTGAAGTTTTATAGCATACAATACATTGCCATTGCATTCAAAGCCAGATGCATCCACATACCTGAAATCACTTAATCTTAAATCCCAAATGAAGCCAACAAAATATTGCTTTCACTCCAGCCTAATATTCTAGTGCAAAAAAAAAAATAGTCTAAAAGTACTTCCTTTATTTTCTCTTTCTGTGGGCACCACTTTCCTGCTACCCTATAATTATGTCTCCCTGGTAAGTCATAACAAGCAACCAATGCTCACTCCCGAAAAATTTAACAAAATATTGCCCTATTCCCTGCTCACACAACCAGTCACACTCGTATCCTCCTCTCATTTTCTCAAGTATCACTCCTTCACTTTCTTCCAATTGTCATCAAATGAATATTCTGCAATCGCTCTCTCTCTCTCAATAGGAACAAAAAGTCTCCATTGTAATGAATATGATAAACCTACACACCTAGCTCACTAAGGCCCTTTGCATTATGTCAACCTATTCTAAGACTGACCACGAGCCACTTGGAGAATTAAGAAACAACACGGGTCTTCACCTTAAATGGCTAGTGCACGATATCATTTGAATTCATTATCCTCACTTATATTCCAAGACACTCCATACAAACTTTTGATATGTGACTCAATGCACGCAAACACAGATCAGGTTCGTTACAAAATCTGCTCTTATCTCCTTGCATCCCTGCGAGGGGTTCAATCACCACAATTATCCCATGTAGTTAGAGCCACACAAAATGCCCCCATGCCCACATGGTCGTATGCGTAGGTCAATTCTCATGTAATTAAGTAACAACCCACAGCCTCTCTCGAAAGGACTAGCTTACAACATCAATTAGGTTCATAATCCCTTCTTTTTTTGTTTTTTTTTTTTTTGCAAATAAGGAATCCCATCCTGTTTATGGGTTGGATAAAACCCAGATACAAAAAGACATCAGCAGGACCCATGTATTAGGTGATACCATATACAACACCAGGAAAAGTTGAACCCAGTCCCTCCAAGTATATGACTTGTCCCAAGACTCGCCCCCATGCAGGTCGTTCCCACTTATGTACCCAAGACCCATCATACAGAATTCCGACATTGGACTCAACACTCGCCAGAAGAGTCAGGGTTGTTACACAATACTACAGTGGATCAAATATCACTCTACAATGAAAAGGATACCCCTATTCCCATGACCATCCACCCTTAATCTCGTAGTTCACAATTCATCACAACTCCTCAAACTAAGTGTCTCTATAAACTTAAGCCATCATTTTTTTGGCATTTTGAATGCAATTTCACTGCTTCTGAAGCAGAATTTTCCTTACTTTTCGCTCAGAGAAGCAAGAAATGTGCTTTCCAAACACTAACCGAACAATCTGAAAATTAATCTATTCAAAAAAAATTGTGAAATATATAAACCCCGGCTCTCAGTTTCACCAGAACTATATCTGGTATTTATACTCCAAATCTCAACGAAGTTTTGAGTAGAAGACAAATGATATTTTGGCGAACACTAGATTGAATATTAGACATAAATACATTAGAAGATGCATTGACAAACATATATATGCATATATGTGTGTGTATGTGTGTGTGTGTGCATATTATCGATCAAGACGAGACTGAATGTGGTAAAGTGACAGTACCCTTTTGCGCATACGGCGAAACTCGCTGGACTTGAACTCGTTACGAGCTGATTTCTGGAGACGCAGCATGAAGAGCTCTCCTTTAAGATCAACAATCTCTTCGTTGAGTTCTTCGGTAGTTTTGGTTCTGATCTCTTTCAGTTCCTCTTCTCTCTTCGCCATCATCACCACCGACGAAGATGAAGAAGAATTGGGGTTTCGGACAGAACGCGCGCAGGGAGTGGTGCGCACGAGGCACACCTGCGCAATTCGAACGCCATGGAAGGTCGATTTAGAGCTCGCAGAGAGGGTCGGCTTCGGAGGGAAGATGGCGCTCGACGGCGAAGCAATGGACAGGCTCAGCATCGTCGCTGGTTTTGTCTGTGCGTGTCCCGTCTGAAGAGAAGAAGATAAGGATATAGATGGACTTACACTCAGACCTATTGCGCTTGCAATCCCTTTGCATTTCTTAAAATTCCACCGATTCTTGTTTGGTAATTTGGTTTGGATCTTGGATTCACGGAGGATAAGAAACAGTAAACAGAAAATATATAATAAGAAAACAAAATGATTGAAGTTAAATTTTTATGAAAAAAATAAATTAGATATTTGCCAAATTTTTGTTTTTTTGTTTATTTACCCATAAAAGTAAATATGACTTTTGACTTCACTTGACTTGTCACCAAAAAAATTATAAGTAACTAATTACAGTTACAGGTGTAGTACGTGGTTGTTTGTATATGCAGTTGAGACTTTACGATTCACGTTTAAAGACTGTATTTACACTTTGGGCTAGCGTCTCATATCGAAAATATTTGAGTATATACTCTATTTAATAGTCTTAGAGTGTTCATAAAGAATAAATCATTTTATAGGTTGTTATTCGGTTGCTATAAAATAAAAATAAAAATAAACTAAGGTTAATCTAGTTAAATTTCCCCTCCCTGCATTCCCTATTTGGCGTAGGTCCTTCTTGTTGTAATCCTTCCAATGAACGAAAATAAAAATAAAAATTATGACTCTGTGCACCACATGATTGTGGAAATCAAAACTAAAAAAGGAAATTTAGATTCTTTTAGATTGAAAGAATCATAAAATTTGAATTTATGGGAAAACCTTTTTGCTTTTCATTGTGTAATCTATTTATTGAGAAGTACAATACAATGCAAAACATTATTAATCAGACATATTGGTAATATATTGTTCCATAAGAATCCCAACGGCTTCAAATAGAAGAAATTAAAATTTTGTTGTTGAATCTAACAACGTTTAATGTAAGGAAAATTTTATATGCCATCTCATTTTTTAATTTTTTTTTTCACTCCTAAATGTTAGTATTTGAGTCCTACATATTAATGTCAATCCTAACATTGTGTCTAAGAGTAAAAAAATTGATTAAAATAATAAAACTATAATTATATAAGAATATTTTTTAGATAAGAAAAGGCCCAAAAGTCATTCAAAAAACTTAGGAGCTTTAGCCAAAACAAAAGAAAATAGAGAAGAAGCGACCTCTTCCTTCTATCATGGTCACAGTCACGAGTTGGTCAAGTTTTGAGCTATCCCATTCTCCTTTGGTGAGCCATGATAGATATAAAATTTTGAAATGAGCTTAATATTATTTAACAATGTTTGTGCCGGTTTAAATTTCAGTTTCATTCAAATTGCTTCAAGCAATGAAAATTTTCATACTTCGGTTTTTCGAAAGCAACTGTACCCAGCCACCAACAAAGATTTCATTCGCTCTATTGAACACAAACACCACCTCAAGCAAGTAACTAACTATTTTTCACAACAAAGTCTGTGTCAAGAAGTCAAGTGCTTCCTTTACAACCCCAAAAATAGAATGCTCAAACTTCCAATAACCTATTTTGCAAGACCCTACTTTGCTAAGCATCATTATTAGCCTTAATGTATGCTTAATAGTGCATGTTTTGTTTTAATTGAAGAGTTTGAATGGCATGTTTTAATAATAGCAGGTCAAGTGTCGAGTAATCTATCTTAAGCTTAATTAATTAGCATAATTATTAATTAATTAGCATAATTAATCTTCATACTTAACTTAAGGTTAATGATGATAAATTATCATAAGTGTATTTAATTATGTTAATGAGGTAAATTAGTGAATGTTGGTGAAGCAAAGAAGTGTTCAAGTGTGTGAAAGCCACGAAGGTGTGTGCCTCATCATGCAACTAGATGTGTGTTTCAACCTAATGAGGTGTGTGTTTTATTTGCATCTTGTGTGTATGTGACATGTGTGTGATTAAATACAAGTTGTATATATTTTCTCACATCAAGTCAAGAGAACAGAGAGAAAAGTGGTGCTTTATGCAATACTTTGTGTTTGGTAAAAGAGAAAGTAAGAGAAAATGAGAGGAAAAAAAAAAAAAAAAAGAGAAGCAAGAAGTTGAAGAAGAAGGTTGTGCATCTTTTGCTTGAGGTGAGAAACTTTAAGTTCATGCTTGTTTTCATGTATTGAATTGATTGTTACATGTAGAAAGACCTCTCATGCATTAGAAGGGTGAAATTGAATCCAAGATTTTGCAATTCAAGTTGGAGACCTAGAATCTTGCATGGTGTTTATATTTTGATGTTTTGAAATTGTCACGCCCTGATTTTTTGGTGTCCAAGGTCTTTTCAGTTTGTAGACAAAAAGTACAGAACTCTGTCACTAGAACTTATCCTCCTAGAAGGACAAGTGCGACTAGGTTTGAAAATTGGTTTGACTAAGGGCTTTTCAGAAAAATAGGAGTCACCACCTAATTTGATTAAGGTGAGTTAGGGCACCTAAAACTAAAAGTTAATCCGAATACTAAACTTAGGGTTTTTGAAAAAGGTTTAAAAAACTCTCTCAAGAGGGGATTTTTAAGAAAGTAGGTTGTTTGGCAACCTTTGGAAAGATTTAAGTCCTTTTAGAAAATAATTCCATTTTGGTCATTTAAAAATAAAAATCTATGGTTCGGGGATTGGTTATGTGTAGAGAATATATCCTAAGATCATCATCCTACCCCGCCATTTCGGTACCTACATGTCTAATCACCCTTTTGTTCACTCACTAGAATAGCCGGTTATCATTGTCCACTTTAGAATTTTGAAAACAAGGTTTAGTCATCATTTTTCGAATGGATGATGCATGATGCAAGTTTTTGGAAGAAGTTTGAAAATAATGGGGGTTTTGAAAGAGTTTGGAATAGAAACTGTGAATTGATTGGAATTTTTAAAAAAGAGATTGGAGTTGAAATAAAAGTTATGACCGCACCCTTTTAGGTTGTCTATGTATCTTATTTGGTGAGAATCAGGTCATTCGTAATTCGAGCAAGAGCCCGATGGAAAATAGGCGCATTAGGGCCTTTAGAAAGTTTGAAGATACTTTGGGGTTTTGGAAAAAGTTTAAGACACTTTGAGGTCTTTGAAAAAGTTTAAGACACTTTAAGGTCTTTGGGAGTTGAAGACTCTTTGTGGTCTTGGAAGTTTTGACTTAAAATTGGATGGTGAAGTGTTTTGAAAATGTTTTTAGATCAACTTAAAAGAGTTTTGAAAAAATGCTTTGGCATGAATCGAAAGAACTTGAAATTGTTTTTGAAATCTTGTTTTGAAAACGTTGGAGGCATGATTTTAGAAATGTTTTGGTGAATTAATTTTTGAAAGTGGTTTTTGAAAATGGTTAAGGGTTTGGAATCCTAATATGGACAACCTTAGAGGTTGTTCTTGATTTATCACTTGTCCTTGGAATCCCTAACCATGAGAGAGCTAGGGACACATTAGGTTTGTGACCTTTTGAAAGCATTTTTTTTGGAAATGTCTTGAAAATGGAGTGTAAGGGCATTTGAAGAGTTTATGGAGTTGGTTTTTTTGAAACCATGAGAGTAGGGGGTATTGGAGAAATGGATAATGAGAATAGTTTAAAATTGAAAGATCATTCAAAAAGGGTTCATGAGTTGGACCTTGAAGCATATTAACTTATGTTGGGTTAGCTTATGGTTAAGGGTAACCTAAGGTTCACTAACTTGGGTTAGGTTAACCTAAGATGAGTAAACTAGGGTCAAGTTAACCTAGGGTTGGATAACTAGGGTCAAGTTAACCTAGGGTTAGACAATTAGGGTCAAGTTAATCTAGGATTGGATAACTAGGGTCAAGTTAACCTAAGGTTAGACAATTAGGGTCAAGTTAATCTAGGGTTGGTCAACTAGGGTCAAGTTAACCTAGGGTTAGACAACTAGAGTCAAGTTAACCTAGGGTTGGTCAACTAGGGTCAAGTTAGCCTAGAGTTGGATTGGAAAATGGTTTTGAAAGTTGGTTTAATGCACTTTTGGAAAGAGTTTTGAAAAACAAAACATGCTATGCAATGGACTTGGGTTGGCAATCTTTTTGAAGATCATTTCCATGAAAATTTTGACTCTAACCAACAGTATGGTTTATATGGTTGGTGTTTGGAGACCATTCCAAGGAAGGCTTCTTCATGGCCATTATAACCATAATCTTGATAAGAGCATAAAGGCGTCTAAAAATCAATATGGTGACGACAACTTTTTAAGGCACCATTTTTAATGCCAAGATGGAGGGAATGAGTTTTTGATAACCATTTTTTAAAAGAGTTTTGAAAACCATTCTTTGTAGGTAGCCATTCCATCAAGAGAGGGTTCTTATGGCCAAATAAAAGAAAACCACTCAAGAGAGGGTTCCATAGGGCCATTCCAACTACTAAACTTAAAAGAATAGAAACCTTAGAAATTAGAGAATTGGAAAGCAACCCTTATGCAAGTTAAAATGTCATGATGCCAAGGTGAGAGTTAAGAGGTTAGAAGGGGATTTTCTAAGGCATGATTTCTAAGGTCCCATCCTAAGTTTCAAGGAGCCAACTCTTGAAACAATTTTTGAAAGAAATATAGAGTTTGGAAATGACATGGAGTTTAAGAGTAATGTAAGCATTATAGAACATGACAATAAGCATAAAAAATGAAGCCAAGTACACAAGACATGATCAAAATAGTAATATGCAAGGGATCAGGATTACATACAAGGCTTTTAGGCTACACCACATAAACAAGGGGCTCCTAGGCCATACCATCTCAAAGTAGGCTAGTGAGAGGTCCCCCTACACGGTGGCTCTCACTTGCTTTCCTCTAGGCATGATCTAAGAGCCTTCTTGGCTCAAGCATGCAAGAATGGGGGGTTGTAGATGGGGATTAAAATAGAGAATAGTCTAAGTAGGCTAGGAGGGAGAAGAGAAGAGTGGGGCAAGACACAAATGTAAAGGGGATACCACCTTTTGCATTTAATACACTTATAGTCTTCAATGGATGACTTGATTAGAGCTTGAATGACTTCAAGAGGGGGCTTGAGGGGCTAGAATGGAGTGTGTAATGGTGTATGAGGCCTTGTAAGTGAAGTGCATAGACTTGAGGGAGGTAGAATCTAGCCTAAGTGTTGCAGGGGTGGAATATATGTAAGGATTCGAGATTCTGAAGCAGTTTCAGCAGAGCTTCGCATCAATTTCATAGATGAAATATGCAAAAGGGTGGTCTGGTATTTATAGGCAATCTGGAATAGGCCTGGCGCATGTACTACATGCGCTTGGCCAAAATTTGACCTGGCGCATGTAGGACATGCGCAGGTACTGTTCCATTGCCAGAATGACACGTGGCATCCTGTGCACTGGTTAAATCTCTACTGTTGATCGAAAGTTGGTCGATCTGATCAAAATTTGAGTGCATGTAGCATACGCTCCATCACCGAGAAGGTTCGTCCAAACTTTGCCTCAATAATTAAGCCAACCGGGAAGGTTTCGGGGGAATCGGTTGCATCCACGGTGTTCTCTTGAGGTTTCTCGTGAACTTTCATGTTTTTGGAAAGTTTGAATTATGTTCGAAAGCATGGGATATCGTCTCAGGAAATATGCATAAAATGACACTTTTGCAGAGCGTCTGTGATACGCTCTAAGGGTGTTTGAAAGTGGCTGTATTTGTGTCGTGTGATCGAGGCCTTCGGGAAGCGACCTCTTTGATCGGACGATACCGATGGAAGGTATTTTGAAAATACTTTTAGGAATTTCCAAATTTACGCATTTCTCAAGTCTTTTGACGGTGTTTTTTAGTAAAGGAATTGGGAAAAAAGTCAACCTTGGCGGAGCATCTGCGAGACGCTTTAGGGGTTGTCAAAAGTAACAGGGTTTGAGCCATACGATGAAGGGCTTCGGGAAGCGATCTATCTGAT
The DNA here is from genome assembly GCA_033060915.1 of Euryodendron excelsum. NCBI lineage: Eukaryota > Viridiplantae > Streptophyta > Magnoliopsida > Ericales > Pentaphylacaceae > Euryodendron > Euryodendron excelsum. The sequence continues at coordinate 24,663,739 of CM065385.1, read as the reverse complement.
CAAGCAGTATCGATGGAAAGATTTATGAATGAGCTTTAGAGAATTCCTTGATTTACGCATTTCTCAAGTCAGTTGACGGTGTGTTATAACTAGGGAATCGGAAGAAAGGACAATTTAGGCGGAGCGTCTACGAGACGCTCCAGGGAACTTTTATCGAGTCGTGTGAGTTTAATGTCGTAGTGTCCTCCTCGGGTTAAACAAGGATGTATGGTGAAACCCTTTGCTAGAAATCCCAGGACCGATACTGTTTCGGGGCATGTTTGGATTGCTAGGGACAAGATGGTCATTTTAACCAGGAGTGGCTAGAAATGGTTAGGAATGGTTTAGTGTGTTATGTTAAGCGTATAGGGTTGTTCAGGGATAGTTTTGGGAGAGTCTTTTACCGCTCAGAGGGGTTTGTGCCGTGCTGAGGTGTTCAGTGGTAAAACGGTCATTTTGACCAGAGTTAGCTGAAATGGGACTGGAATTGGACCGAATGGCGTGCGGGGGACGCCTAACAGTTTAGTAACATTTTGGAAAGGTGGACTTATCATTTTGAAAGATTTTGAACTTTTTTAAAACGTGCATGGATGCCTAAGGGCCAGTCGGGTCATTTTCCACCGAGTCGGGCTAGCAGGTGCTAGTGTTGACCTAGGTGTTGGTTCCTGAGATCGCCCGGTCTCAAAAAACTACTTGTGCAGTTTTGGTCTCTAAGAACGCTCGGTTTTAAAGAGCTACCTGTAGGGGTGGTGTTGGTTCTTGAGAACACCTGGTCCCAGAAAGCTACCTGGAAGTGTGGTGTTGGTTTCTGAGAACGTCCAGTCTCAAAGAACTACCAAATGACGAACATTTTACATTGGCGGGCTAGCGGGGGCTAGAAGTGATTCGTCTGGAATTTGATGAGGTGTTGGTTCTCGAGATCGCCTGATCTCGGGAAGATACCTGGATGGCGTTGGTTTCCAGGACCGCACAGTCTGGAAAGCTGCCTAGAATGATGGTACTTATAGCTCCAGCGGGTCCTTGTGGGCGCGAGAAGCGGCCAGTTGGTTCGATTGCAGATTGATATGCTCATCTTGAGCCTGCATGTGTTGCGGTGTTTGAAAACTAGACCCAGTCGAGTAGGAGAGTGCCGAGCGGGCAAAAATGGGATGCTTACAGAAATCTTGTCTAAGACTTTAGAATTTCATTCTAAACTCTAGAGGACTTAGAAATGTGTTAGAGTTGGAAGGAAGGTTTAACACTGTTTTAAAACATTATTTTTCGAACCTAGGAAGAAGGAGGGGTGCCACGACGGAGTTGGAGTGCACCTACCAGCACAATGCACTAAAGATGGGTGCCAAGAGGGCGCTTAGTGGCGCAAGCCACTAGCAGGGTGGGCCAGTAGCGCACCAGGAAGGCACACTGGCACAATCCCCAGCTTACTAGCCAACGTGCTCAAGGGCCTATTGGTGCATTCCTCTAGTTTTGACGTTTTGTTTTGTTTTGTTTTGTTTTTCTTGTCTTGTTGTCAAGGGTCAACACCTTGTGTTTTAGGAAAGGGATTACACCTATGTCTAAAGAGTAACACTTACTCATTGAGTTCTAACATGTCATTTGAAGTATCGTTTCTTATCTTGATGAATTATAAGTTGTGTTGCATAGAATGTGAGCATTTATATATGATGTTGTTGTGGTGTGTAATAGGTTCCGAGACACCCAAAGACACTCAAATTTTACCTAATGAGTGATTCAACCTTACTTGATATTGCGGCATGAGGTGGGGATTTAAGATATTCTTACTCTTATTGAATTGAATATCTAATTGTCAATATTAGTGTGGGTATTGAATTGTGAGGTGACATTGCAAATAATATACATTTTGTACATATCTTGCGTTACACTGGTGAGATTTAGTCACGGTGGATGAACTTTTAGAATGTCACGTGGGACATTCTTAGATAGCTTGCTTATCAACCCCTGCATTATTATTTTGGAAAACTTGTTTTATCAATCTTGGCAATGTTATAAAAAAAAATTGTGCATATGGGGTGACATCAGACATTAAATCACAGGTGACATAATATTACATGATTCATTTCTCATTAATGTTGTTATCATGTGTATGATTATCTATTGATTCAGTATTTATCTAATATTCATTTTTTACAAGTGTGATTATCTTAGTGAGTACGTTGACAATAGTTCACACCCACACAAGTTGTTTTGTATGAAAAATAGATTGATATCCAGTCCACTGCTATTGGTGTTGAGTTGCTGAGCTTTGAAGAGCTCTAATAGTTGAGTCGTAGTTTTGTACATGTTGAACTCTTTAGCCAGCAAATGTTTTAGAGTTTATTTATATTTTCACCTTATAAACGATTTAAGAGTTTGTTTTAATAGCTTTCTTATGTATATTTAATAATGATGGGATGGTTTGTGATATTAATAATGCTTTATCTTGCTTTATAAGATATTGTAAGCACCCCATTTTTGACCGCTTGGCAGTCTACACTCCGTCCAGACTTGTTTTCAAGTCATTTTGGGCATATTCCAATCGAAACCAATTTTCTAGGTCCAAATTCCGTCTTTCCATCGCTTCGCGGGCCTGTCAGGCCCAAATAGAGGCAAAATGACCAAAATGCCCTTAGGGGCATTGTCCTTTCTTATTTCAATTCCAATCCCTCTCTCGAGACAGTTTATTCCTCGAGACGGTCCGAGTAGCAAAACTACTCACAAAACCCTTAGAGTGGCGGAAACACTCACAAAACCGTTAGAGTAGCGGAAATACTCACAAAACCGTTAGAATGGCGGAAACACTCAAAACCCAGGCACGTCTTTTCGGAGACGGTAAGACCCTTTTCCAATCCCTCTCTCGAGACAGTTTATTCCTCGAGATGGTCCGAGTAGCAAAACTACTCACAACACCGTCCGAGTAGCGGAAATACTCACAAATCATCAACCCCGTCCGAGTAGCGGAAATACTCAACCCCGTCCAAGTAGCGGAAATACTCCCAAATCATCAACCCCGTCCGAGTAGCGGAAATACTCAACCCCGTCCAAGTAGCGAAAATACTCACACCGTTAGAGTGGTGGAAACACTCAAAACCTAGGTCAACACCAGTGGCTGTTAGCCCACTTCGGTGGAAAAGGACCAAACTACTCTTAGGACCTTTTCCGAGACTTTTCGGTCAGGATGACCATTTTGCCCCTAAGCATCCAAACGCCCCGAGAACCACACCGGCTCTGGATATCCAACCGGTAACCTCCTGAGAATACTTTTTATAGTGTTCTCAACCTTCCTTTACCTTTCCGAATCATTCCGAGTCAGTTCCGGCCAACCCGGTACAAAATGACCGTTTTGCCCCTAGAGGGCCGGTCTCCTTCTTCGACCATACCGGCTTTGAGTATCAAACCGGTAATGTCCCGAGAATACTTTTTATAGTATTCTCAACCTTTCTTTACCTTTCCGGACCATTCCGAGTCAGTTCCGACAAACCCAGTACAAAATGACCGTTTTGCCCCTAGTGGGCCGGTCTCCTTTTCCGACCACGCCGGCTCTGGGAATCAAACCGGAAACCTCTGGGAACATTATAAATAATGTTTCCAGATCCCAAATCTTTTTCCGGGACAATCCGAGTTTGCCCCAGTAGTTTCTTAGTCTGATTGACCGTTTTGCCCCTAAAGGCTCGGTCGACCTTTCTGACACATTCAATCTTCATTTTTCAAGTCAAATATCTCCAGGACACTATTTTAAGTGTTCCTGCTCCTTTCCGGCCTTCCGGGTCATTCCCGGACTTTCTGGAGTCATTCCTAGTGAAGCTAGGCTAAAAATTGCATGGTAGTCACTAATACAGGCGCCCAAATCTAGTCAAAGATACGTTGCTTGCCGACCTTAAATCTTTCCTAATTGGCTGGCGCCACTCCTAGTGGCGCCAGTGTAGAATTTGGCCTGGCGCCACTGCAACAGGCGCCAGGTTTGTCTTCCCTCTATAAATACAGAGCCTCGTTCAACGTGAAAAGGGTCTGCAAACTTAACCTAAGAATCCTATATTTCGATATACAAAGCTCGAGCATCTCCTAAACCCTAGCCTCCCTAGGTTTTCCAAACCCTAGCCTCCTATACACTCATACACTCCCCCGTACACTCATACACTAGCCTTCAACCACCCTTCGAAGACTTGAAGAGCTGCCATCTAAAGCTTGAAGACAACCCTTGAAGACTGAAGGAGAAGATCAAGACGAAGACCGAAGATTGAAGACCGCACGGCGTGCAAATAACAAGATACAAGGTAGGCTCCCTATTTAAATTTCCGCATTCCCCCCTCTCTCTTCTCTCTCCAACCCACTTGGGTTTTCTCTATTTTAATCCCCCATCTCTTTCCCGCCCTTTCTTTGCATGCTTGAAACAAAGGGGATTCCCGGTTCATGTGTAGGATTGGACTATTGGAGAGTCACCGTGTCGGGGGCTTTCTTCTAGTCTAACCAAAGACCACGTGGGTCCAGCCCCCTTGATTATGTGGTGAAGCCTTAACCTTGTATGTTCACGACCTCAAATTGCATTGTGCATATCATAGTCTTGTATCTTCCAAAATTCGTTTTCAAAAAGTTGTTTTCAAAAATCGTTTTCAAACTTGTTTTCAAAATTGCATCAAAATCTCTTTTTCAAAAACTTGTTTTCAAAACCACAATTCTAGGGTGATTCTAGCCTTTCCATGGCTAGGGTTGCTTTAGGAAAATGTTATATTAAAAGTGACCTTTTGGTCTATATTTTCAAATCTTGTTGTTTTCAAAACCGCTTTCCTAAAGTGGTTCTAGCCTTCTTATGGTTAGAATTGCTTTAGGAAAGTGAGATATTTTTACACCTTCTAAAAACTCTCTTTAAAAATTTCTTCCTAAAAATCTCTTTTTCAACATACTTTCCTAAAACTCCCCTCTTCAAAATTGTTTTAAAAAACTCCCTTCTCCAAATCTGTGTTTCAAAACTCTTCTTTTCAACTCCTCTCCAAAATCTTTTCTTCAAAATCCACTTTCTAAAAACATTCCCCACAACTCTTTCCAAAAACCCTCTTCCCAAAATTTTTCTTCTAGAAACTCTCCTTTAGGATCTTCTTTCCAAAATCTACGTTTCTAAAAACGCACTTTCCAAAACTCCTCCTCTTTAAAATCTTTTTCCAAAAACTCCCTCTTCAAACACACTTTCCAAAAGTTCCTCCCTAGGATTCCCTTCTAGAAAACCTTCGTTTCCAAAACGCACTTTCCAAAAACTCTTTTCTTAGAGCCCAAGTCAAGTCCTAGAACCCACAATTAGGAAACCCTAAATTTTCTTCCCAAAAACAGGGTTTTCAGACTTTGCCCCAAACCTAGGTTTCTAAAACCTCTCGTTTTCTACATCAAAACTATACATGTTTCCAAAACCTCTTTTCTATGTCAAAACTATAATCTAGGATTTCTAGAATCTTCCTTTCCAAATCCTTGCCAAATCCTATCTTCCCTTTAGGAAACCAAATCCAATCCTCCGTTTTTGGAAACAAAATCAAACCTTCTCTTTTAGAAACCAAATCCAATCTCTTCCTAATCTAAACCTTTCTTAATTCAATTCCTTCCTAAACCATAAGTTTCCTAAATTTAAACTTTAAACCTTTCCTTAAATTTTAAAATCCAACTCTTTCTTAATTCAAATCCTTCCTAATCTTTCACTTTCCTAAATCTTAAGTTTCCTAAACTTGAACATAAAAATCTTTCTTAAGTTTTAAAACTCAACTTTCAAATCTTTCCTAATTCAACCCTTTTCCTAATTCTACCCCTTTCCAAAATCTTTTTCAAATCCAAGCTTTCAAATCTTTCCTAAACTCAAACCTTTCCTAATCTCAAGATTTTCTAAAACTCTAAAACTTTCTAAATCTTAAACTTTCTAAATTTCAAATCTTTCCAAATTCAAAACTTTCTAATTTTGAAACTCTCCTAAGTTAAATCTTTCCAAACCTAAATCTCTCCAAATTCTAAACTTTCCAAAACTTCAGAATCTTTCTAAATCTAAGGCTTTTCTAAACTCAAAACTTTCTTAATTCGAACATTTCCTAAACTGAACCTTTCTTAAAACGAAACTTTCTTATTTTCAAAACTTCCTTGTTTTCAAAGCTTTCCAAAATCAAAACTTCCCTTTTTCAAACATTTCTAAATTCGAAATTTTCTTAATTCAAAACTTTCCTAAACCTACAACTTTCCTAACTCCAAAACTTTCCAAAAATGAAACTTTTCTAATTTCAAAACTTTCCTAAACCTACAACTTTCCTAATTTCGAAACTTTCCAAAAATGACACTTTCCTAATTTGAAACTTTCCTAACCTAAATTTTTCCTAAATTCCAAGTTTCCAAATCTTTCCAAATCTTCCAAATCCAACATTCCAATCCAATCTTTCTTAATCTCAAGTCTTTCTCAAGTCTCATCTTTCTTAAGTCTAGGTTTCCTAAACCTCCATCTTTCCACAACCAAGTCCTTCCAAAATCCATCTTTTCAAATCAGAGTCCAATCTTTTCCAAAATTCCAAATTCAATATCCTCTTCTAATCTCAAATCAAATCCAGTTTTCAATTCGATCTCTTTCTTCCAATTCAATCTCTCTCTTCAAATCAATCTATTTTCAATCGGATTTCGGTCCGAACTACGACTGACCTGATTCCCCCAAAGGGATACGTAGGCAACATTCATAGGTGCGGTCACAACACTTTTCAAACTTTCAATTCCACCCTCATGGGTGTGGTTTTCAAATTCTATTTTCAAATCTCAAATTTCAATCAATTTTCAAACTTTCAATTTCAAATTTCTATTTTCAAACTTTCCAATCTCAATTCTATCACTTCAAATCTTTTTCAAATCAAATCAATTTCTTTCCAAATCTATTTTTCAATTCTCTTATCTTGCACTTGCATCTCATGCATCATATTTATTTCAAACATTGTTTTTCAAAGTGAATAGGGTTGAACATATGTTAATTAAAGATTCTCATAGGTGAATTTAGGGTAGATTGACACGTAGGTACCGAAAGGGCGGGGTAGGGTGATAGCTTAGTGCGTCTTCCCTACACGTAACCAACCTCCGAAGCTAGATCACTGTTTTCAAAGACCAAAAAGAGTTATTTTTCTAAAAAGGGCTAAATGTTTTCCAAAGATTACCAAACAATCCGTTTTCCTAAAAAAACCCTCTCTTGAGGAGATATTTTCAAAATTGTTTTTCAAAAATCCTAAGTGTAGTTTTCGGACTATGCTTAGTTTTTAGGTGACCTAACTCACCTTAATCAAGTTAGGTGGCAATTTCGAATCTTTTTCAAAAGCCCTTTATTCAAGCCAGTTTTCCAATTCAAACCTAGTCGCACTCATTCTTTTAAGAGGGTGAGTTCTAACGAGAGAGTACAGTGTTTTTCCCGCTTGGGTGAGTATTCCTTGAGTGCGAAAAATCTGGGCGCGACAGATATACATCTTCGAATTTGTTATTAAATGCCATTCGCAAATAGGTGACCCGTGTGATCACACTCATCCCAAGAAAGTGTTAATGACACCTAATTAGGAATATGTGTGACACATTTGCTCTCATAGAATGTAGAGTAGTTAGATCTCTTATCTCATTTTATGTAACTAGTCATTATTATTTATGTAATGCATAAACTTTGTGTAAATAGTAATTTTGTATGAGTTTAAGGTAGTAGTCAATGACAGCTTAAAAGGCCTTATAATATATGTATATATATATATATATATAAAATAGCAGCGGGGGACATAACTACAATTAGATCATAAGAGCCATTGTCCTCTACTTTAACAAAATTTTATTTAGGCCCTATATATTTTGAATGTTTATGATTTAAAAATATATATTGGCCACTCCAAATTTATTTATTTATTTTGCACCTAATAAAATTTAAGAAATTTTACTTTAGCCACTAACAAAATTCAAAAAAAAATTATTTTGTCCTTCCAAAATCCAAAATTTTTTTACCTCCAACGATTTTTACGTTGTGTTTAGATCTCAGATTTATTAAAAGAAAAAAATAAAAAGAATATGTGATTTCTTTTTTTTTTTTTTTTAACTTAATAAGTTCATGTAAACTTATCAAAATGAAGTGTTCCAAGTTTTATAGGGGACCAACATTAATCGGCGGCAAATCTAACGCTGTAAATTACGGTTCGACATTTGTACTGTTTTACAGAAAGAAACCAAAAAATAAAAAGGAAAAATCACAGTTTGACACCAAAGGTAAATGGATTTTTTTTTTTCTTCTTTTTTTAAGTTTTATTTATTTATTTATTTCTGCATTTGTTATATTTTCTTCTTCCTTATCAACGAAGCCCTCATTTCCAGTTTTCCATATCGCACTCTCCATTTTGATTCTCCAATCATCTTCGAGAACTCTCGGAGAAACCCTAACAAAGAAATATACAGGTATACATATATATACATCTTCATAGTGAGTGGGAAAAAAAAAATTGAGAGAGAGAGAGAGAGAGAGAGAGAGAGAGAGGGGCTGCCGGGTTGGGATGTGCTAAATGGGTGTTGCCGGCTCCAAACTCGAGAAAGCGCTGGGCGACCAGTTCCCTGAAGGCGAGCGATACTTCGGACTCGAGAATTTCGGCAACACCTGCTACTGTAACAGCGTTTTGCAGGTTCAAGATTTTCCATTTATTTCCATTCGATGCATTGCTCTTTGATATGCATCTGTCTCTGTTTAAATATACAATGGCTGATACGATTCAATTTTTTGGCAAAAATTTGCTGCTTTTGAGATTTTGATAGCCGATTTTCATGCTTATCGTCCTCCCACTGCGTTACCTATTAACACTGCTGGGCTGGTTGTTCTTCTTTGATTGATGTAGTTTGGAACGTTTGTGTTTGGTGGTAGTTTGGTCTTCTTCTGAAAAATTCAGTCCTGGAGGGGGCATTTGCTTAATGTATGTGGTTCTATTGGTTGTGTTTTGCTCGTTTTGGTTATGGCTAACCAGATATGGCGTGCTTGTGCATCCTTAGGAAATGACATGGTTTTTATTATCTTTTTGTACATGGTCTTTGCGGTAGAAATCTGACATTGGGAGTTGCACCATAAATGGAATTTGAATCTGATGGTATATAATCAACTTTCAGATTTATTGAATGCTTATTCGGAATGCTGACTTTTGAAACTTTGACTGTCATTGATGGTGATGGACGCCATATCTCTCCATAGTCCCTTTCACAGTGATGAATTTGTTCTCAAATTAAGTATACAAAACAACAGGAACTTCGACTTTCATGGAATCTCCAGATGTACAGTATTAAATTTGCTTGACGAATTAATTAAACTACGTAATGCTTTTATTTTGTCTACACCTATCGTACTTTGACTGTTGCTGGTGGGTCCCACATGAACTCATGGGTGCTGATTACTCTAAGAAATGGAAATGGAAATGGAAATAGAGAGAGCTTGGCTTTCTGGAAAATAGACATCCGAGACCCTTGAAGCATAATGGTTTTATATGTATGTTAAAAGAGATTTGAGACACATGAAATTTTTTTTATTTTCGAGTTATGACACAGTTTAAATACTTTTAGCATCTCCTTTTTTTGGATTTCATGAGCCTGGGGGTTAGGTGAATCAGGTTGGATGCCTTGATACGGGAAATTTGGGTTAAAACTTATCAGTTCCTATAAGGTAGTCCCTTGGAGAGGTATTTTGAGAAGTCAAGTTCATATTGGATTTGGCTACACATTGCCTGTGTTGTGCTTAGGAGGAAGAAATGTGTGTTCTAAATAGTGGAGTCTTTAGTTCCTGGATTGAATAGTATATTTTTGGGAGTTTTGCTTGGTTTGATAACATAGAGGTGAACCCATCTCTTGAAACCTTTTGGATTCATTTTATAGAATTCGAATTAATTTCAGTTATATAGGTGGTAAATATCACGTTCCTATACTTCGTGGGTGCATGGGCTTTGTGTACGTAGATTGCACCCCCTTAGGAAGAACCTTGTCTTTGATTACTTTAATTTTGAGGTGTATTTATAGATTCTCAGCTTTCCTTAATCCTCATTCAACTATTGATATTGATATGTTTGTCAGTATTTAATGGTGAGCTAGCAGGAGATCATTTGCATAGTTGCTAACAAAATGTAGAAAAAGGAAATAAATTCCTCACCTTGCAACCCAAAGCTAAAAACAGACTTTAGGATAGTCATTCAGGTAGCTCACCGATTAACCAATTAACTTCTTCAAACTTTCATCTAACATATTATATCTATCTGGTAATATGAATTTAATTTTTATATTCTGGGAACAAATTTTAAAAAGTATGTGGTTCATTTATTTCCCATTTGTCTGCAACCGAACATAGGTTGGGTAAATAACAGCCAATGCCCTTTAGAAGCCCACGTCCACTGCGTTTGTTGTCATCTAGAAGAGGCTCCGGGTGTCGCATATTATTGTATAAAGACTACTTCAATGATAATCTGCTTTCTAATCTTTTGCATTCTGTAGTAGCAGTTTATGTAATTCTTTGCTTTGAGATACATCTGAAGCCTCCTGTACTCCTTTTTTTATGCAGGCTCTCTATTTCTGTGTTCCATTTCGTGAGCAGCTATTAGAATATTATGCAAATAATAAAAATCTTGCAGATATAGAAGAAAATCTCTTGACATGTCTGGCAGACTTATTTACACAGGTATTACTCTATCTATTGTTGCTGAGCTTTTACTTTACTACTTGGAGTATAGTCATACTTCCTAGACCTTTGGTGTGTTTTGGTTTTCTTGAATTCACCTAGGTGATCCCTTTCTCAGGCTACTAAATTTCCAGATTTGATCACTTAATTGCAGCATGGGTATGTGAGTAAGACTATATTTGCTACACTTTATGTTGCTTAATGCTTTCTTATTTAATAAAGGGGGTTGGGTTTTCCAAATAGTTATGTGATATTTATAGTAATGCTTTCAAAATAAAATTTTGGTGCTTCTTTTGGTTTTACTTGGAGGATATTCCTTTTTCATAGGCAATTTGGTTTGTAGTACTCAGTCTGGACAATTAAGTAAACTTAAGAAGTCATGAGATTATCTTTATCTTGGATCTTGGTTGTGGAATTACATTTGATAAAAGATCAAGCCAAAACTATGTATAAACTCAGGAATTAGGATGTTAACCAATGTTATCTGGTTTTAGTTTTTGTATATATATATATCCATATATGATCACGTGTTCCTTTTACTTTTTAATAATATTTTTTCACTTGTTCAAAGGGGGACACACAACGCACACGCCCCAAAAAACAAGAGAGAAGATGTTAACTGGTGCAATTAAGCCAAGATGCTTTTTCTTATGAGGTTTAGACAAAATACCCCTTATTGTTTTATAAACTATCCCACTCCCTCGTAAGCGAAATCAGTAAATAAATCCTGCCATATTTGGGTGATGGATTGGGTCAGATTAGTGAATTGGATTGGTGGAGCCTGAATTGCAAATTGGGCTTTTTTGGGAGAGCAGATTGGTTGCTTTGGTAGTAAGTCTAGAAAAGTCTATTTTTTAGGATGCCTAGGTACAAAACAATGAATTGGCATGACTGTGACCTCCACCAAGGGAAGGGCATTATACCCTGCGGACCATGAAAGCTCAATAATTTATATCACTCTTATTTTTTCATTCTACCATTTGTTATAGTTTTCTGCCTACCATTTGACATAAAGGCTTATTATGTTGAGGCATTATTGTGCTACTATCTGCCATACAACATTTTGAAGGTGGCACTCTCACACTCACATGCTCTTTTAACCACTTCACCAGCTTACTCCCCAGGAATACTGGCATGGCACTTTGTAGCTGTTAAAATTGCGTATGCATAGCATGTGCCCTCCTATCATACCTACCAGAAAATGCAGAATAGGAATGTCAACTGTTTTTTTCCTTAACTATATTGGAATGCATTTTACATCCGTGTCGTTTGTTCGTATTTTAAGTTAAATGATGCAGTTAAAAGAAAAATATGATATATTCATCTATGTATTTGTTTGAAGTTTCATGCTGCCCTTTTCGTGGTATTTTGATCTCTGAAGCATTCTATGATTTACCCATATCTTTGTTTGCAGTTTCATTCTGCCCTTTTTGTGGTATTCAGATTTACGAAAGCTTTCTTTTTGTATGTTCTCGTTACTTATAGGATTTTGCATGGAGTATTTCCTATTTGATTTCCGTTTATTTTGGTATGTACATAATCGAGATGAACCACAACCTAATTGTAGTTTAATAATTTTTTTCTATAGCTTTTATTTGGGCAGGTTTCACCTGTTGCATGTTCTGTACTGTAACATGTAGTAACATGTACTTCTCAGACAAGTCATATGTTAAAATTGTTAAAGCTTGATGCTTGTAAAGTAGATTCAAAATTTTAATCTGAAGTGATAGTTTTAAGGAAGGAGCTATTGCTTGCAATACTCATGGGTGATGGATTTTGCTTTCTAGTAGATTTCACATGAGTAATAGTGATATTATGCACTAAGTTTCAAACATTGTGAATGGTAAGGGAATCTGGAAGATACTGGAGCTGCCCTCTCCAAGATTCCCTAGAGCGCACAAGCAGTTGTTTAGGGTTCCTTTTCTCTCTCTCTCTCTCTCTCTCTCTCTATATATATATATATATATTATGTACTTCTGTGGGTGGGGTGGGTTGGTGATTGTATGCTCAGGTGCCTTGCTCAAGGAATAGTTCCTCTTCTCAGAGAAGTTATATCAGTCTGTTTCTTTTCATCTTATACTGACATCACTTCATATGGGTTTCTGCTTTAGGATTTATAAACTTGAGTTTGACTTATATCAGTTATCAGTTGATGATCTTGGACATTTTGGCTTTGGCAGTATTATGATGGATTAGGGGCCTTTTTTTAATTTCTCCTTTTATACATTTTCCCTATACCATGTTTTAGCATTTTTATGGGCTTTACAGACACAAGGTTAGACGGCTTTATTAGTGTGTTTGTGGAATATTATTTGTCCTCACTCCTCGATTTTGAGTTGGCTAATATTACATGGAATATGTTAATTTTCTCTTTGATTGTGTCTAAATTTATGGGAATTCATGCATTAGTTAGTGTTGATATCAGTTCATTAGTTAATAGGGGACAATTATTTTTTAGGATTTTTGAGGGTCACTTTTGTCTCTTCTATTTTCTTCCTTCTCCTTGGATTCTTTAGTCTCAGGCCATTTTTTGTGGCCCTTTTGTTTTCTAAAGGTTGTCTTGTTTTCTAGTGCTCTATCTCTTACCCTATGTTTAACAAAGTTGTGTCAATTGAAGGCAATGAGTAGCAGGATTTACAATTAACATAATTTCTCAGGGTAGATAGAGAATGGTGTTGAACTTTTGAATTTTGAAGACATATCACCAAAACAAATAAATAAAAATTGATTTTTAACAACATATTGAATTTCTTGAATGATATCCTTTTGACTGATTTTGAGAGGCTTGCTTGTTGTTCAACCAGGTGATGCTATTGGGATCTTATTTAGTCACATAATGGGCATCTGTGTGCTTGTGTCCACACTTGCACATACTCATAGTTAATTGCGAACTAATAATTTGACCTGAGCCAATACTTGCTCCTATGTAGATAAGTTCACAAAAGAAGAAAACAGGTGTCATCGCTCCAAAACGCTTTGTACAGAGATTGAAGAAGCAAAATGAAATTTTTCGCAGCTACATGCACCAGGTATGTGCTTAACGTGAAACTTTGCTACTGTTAGTTTTGTCATATTGATTTCGGATGTAAGCACAAGGAATACTTGAAGTAGTATACTTTTAGAGGATTATCTGGCCATTCTTGGTTCTGAAGAAGTTTGATGATTTATCAGTTCCAAATTTCTTGAATGTATTTGATTAGACTGAAGGCAAATTTACCACAAACATGATGCTTGTGCTAGGACTTGGGAAGTTTTTCCAGGATGAGTCAGTATTTCTATTGGACTCAGTGCTCTCTTAAATTCTTTAAACATAAAGACACGCACTTAACTTCAATGAATTACAGGACCTGTGTCACAGTACATAAATTGAGAACTCATGACCCTTAAATGGACATGAATAATATTTCAGACTTGTCAATTGAGCTGATAATATGTGCATTTGGTTTGACACCCCCTCCCCCCTTTCCCTCTTTTTTTTTTCATCTGTGGGTACAATTTCTGGCTTTCTCCCTGCCTGAGTCCAATCAGCATCCTAGACTGAGTGGTTGTATGATTTATCAGCGAAGTTAATATGGGCTATAGCTTTTCAGAGTTATCTGAAGGTTGCCGATTCATGTGTGCATGAGTTTCTATACTGTTGGAACTATGTTAAATCCATAGTTTAAACTCTGTAAGAATTATGGAAGTTTCTTTTTCTTACTTCCTATCTGGTCAACCTCATGTTTGCTCTTGTTGAATCCTTCCATATGGATTTTTACAGCATAAAGTTTTTTGGGCTTGCTGTATAACTGTTTCATTTTTTCTTTTTTTTTTTTTTCTTGATAAGTAACAAAAAATGTACTAATAAAGTGCCACTAAGGGGGTTGCAAACCTGTACACATGAAGTATACAACCCAAGCCCAAAAAGGCCACACCAATAAACGCTGTATGTATATATACAGGGAAATTCAAATCCTCCAAAAAATCTACAAAAAATCCAATGAAAAGGGAAAAAGTCTCCCTAAGCCAGAAAAAATAAGGAGACCATCCCTTTCACACTATACACTGTGGACTCTACTCCTTCAAAAGTTCGATGAGTAGCACAAACTATGTTTCTACCATTCTGTCTGCTCATTTGATCTGAGAAACTAATCATCTTCCTCTTTTGTGTAGGATGCCCATGAATTTTTGAACTATTTGTTGAATGAACTCGTTGACATATTGGAGAAAGAGTCGCATGCTGCAAAGAGTGATCCAGAAACTTCATCACCATCTGAAAAGGTTGCAAATGGGCCAAAGACTATTCATGCCAATGGGGCTCAAAAAGAGCCTCTTGTCACTTGGGTGCACAAAAATTTTCAGGTGACTTCTCTTTTCTATTCATTTGTCTCACCAATGATGCTCATGGTATATCATGAAGTTGATGAATGCAATTTATATTAATTACCTTGCAGATCAATTTAGAAATTCTGTTGCTGGGCATTTGATAAGCTTTAGTCCTGAAATACCATTGTTTTCTTGTCTGTGTGCCACAGTGCATTGTTATTTTTTTGTTGTTTACATTATCCCTCAAGAGTCTAACTTCTCTGATGGCTGATCTTCAGGGTATACTCACAAACGAAACAAGGTGCTTGCGGTGTGAGACAGTAACAGCAAGGGATGAAACCTTCTTTGACTTGAGCCTTGATATTGAACAGAACAGTTCCATAACGAGCTGTTTGAAAAACTTCAGTTCCACAGAGACTCTAAATGCTGAAGACAAATTCTTTTGCGATAAGTGCTGCAGGTTGGTGGCATTTGCTCAATTTTTCTTTGGTCTCCTCGTTGCAATTCATTATTGTTGATGACCTTAGCATTGGTTATGTTTTTAGCTTTTGCCCTTCTACTTGCCTTTTCTTTTGAATGGGAAAGTATACTTGATGTTCTCCAGTTAGTGCTGATGTAAGGGCATAGGTAAGCATTATACTGACATGATTCCCTAGATGTGTCAAGCTTTTGAGGCACCCAAATACTGCCAACCTATAGGATGACTTTATTACAAGTTAACAAAGCAATATTCTCGTTAACTCTTGTATACTTACTCTTTTTTTTGCATGATGTTGCTCAAGCTTCAAACTAGAGTTTATTTTTACACCCCATGGAAATGATTTAGTTAGTATCTCAAACAGCCTCTCAAATGTGTTGATTTTTCCTTCCCTAGATGCTGGTTGAGTTGGTGCCCTGGATCATTTTTAGAAACAAAAACTATCGAAATTGTTGAGCTTCCTTTTATCATTGATGTCTTTCTAGAATTTTTATTTAGATGAAAGAATTTTGGAATTGTCCTTTGAGAATCTATATGGTTCCACAAGCTGCCTGCAAAAAGATGTGCAGCCAGTCCAGTTCAGTTACAAAGGATAAATGGTCTCATAAAGAAGAAAAGAAAAATTAATTGACATTTTTATGTCATTAGTTCTCATCCAGATTTCTGAGTGTGGTGCCTTATTTCATAATGTAGTTTGCAGGAGGCCCAGAAGAGAATGAAGATAAAAAAGCCACCTCACATTCTGGTGATCCACCTAAAACGGTTCAAGTATATTGAGCAGCTGAGTCGGTACAAGAAGTTGTCATACCGCGTTGTGTTCCCACTTGAGCTCAAGCTGAGCAATACGGTGGAAGATGCAGATGCTGAATATTCCCTGTTTGCTGTAGTCGTTCATGTAGGGAGCGGGCCCAACCATGGACACTATGTCAGCCTTGTGAAAAGCCATAACCATTGGTTGTTCTTTGACGACGAGAACGTGGAGATGATTGACGAGTCCGCTGTGCAGACTTTCTTTGGTTCAGCACAGGAGTATTCTAGTAATACAGATCACGGGTACATCCTGTTCTACGAGAGACTTGCTGCAGGTAGCACAAGCTGAGAAGAGGACATTACATGTTATTACGAGTCAGTATTTTCTATTTTTGAACTCATTTTTATTCTGATTTCTATGTTTATTATTGTTTTTACTTTTTTTTTTTCTCGGTATATCTCGTGGGAGGAGCTCTCATGTGTCTAGTCAGGTGAGATGAAATGTGAAAAATGTACTTAGCTGGTTGCCATGTACAGTGGATGGTGGAAGCTCATCGTCCTTCGTTTTTTCAACAATAACGCGAAGGAAAAAAAAATATTGTAGTTGTATATGGTGCTGAGATTTTCGGTTGAAAATGTTTTTACTTGCAATGGGAATCCAATGGGGTCCATTTACTCCCAGATATTCTTCATTGTTGTTGAAGGTGTTTTCTCGATTTTATAGTGTATATGGATTTTTGTTGTATCTACCTAGAGTTGCCTCTTGCTAGCTTTCAATAGTCTTAGGCTATGTTGGGAAGAGGGGAAGACAGGAGAATGAGAATGAGAATGATTATTTTTATTCTTTTGTTTGCCTAATGAAAATGGAATGATCATTTTCATTCTATTGTTTGATAAGATCAATTAATAATGTTAGAATAGAATGTAATAGAATTTTAATATATAATATATAAATTTGAAGTTATATTATTTGAAAATTTTAAAATTATTATATAACATTTATTATATAATTATTGGCTTTTGTTAACTTTTTGGTGGCGGTGGCAATGGTAGTGCGTGGCTGTAGGTGGGCTGTGGTTGGTGAAGGACGGTGGTGGTGGCTTGTGCTAGTAAGTGACAGGTGGTAATGGTGGTGGATGTTGGTGCGGCCTTGCTCCATGGCGTGCATGGCCCATCAAAATCATTTCGCTACCATAGCTAGTTTCGTTAGATGAAGTTATTGCAGTTTAAAAAATACAATCAAATTTTTTAATTGTAAGCTATTAGTAGAAATTATTTACACATTATTTATTATTTTAATATAATTTTAGTATTTTTTTATATTTTTTGTGTATTTTATAAATTTACAATTAAAATCAAACAAAATGAAGTAAGTATGCACACAGAGCATAATTAATACTGAGAATATATATATATATATATATATGTGTGTGTGTGATATTATAGTGTGTATGTATTATATATTATAAGTATATAGTATGTGTGTGTTTGTGTGCAGGTGTGCAGTGGAAAGCAAAAAAAATACAAAAAAAACAAAAGAAATAAATGTAAATGAAACATGTGACCACAAGTAAGACATGAATTGAATGAAAGTTGAATAAAAAAACAAAAGTGGGAGGTCTTGCAATTATGGAATGCAAGTGGGATGCAATTATGGAATATAAGTGGGATGCTATTGTCGGCTACAAATGCCTTGCCTATAAATTAGTAGTAAAGAGAGCTTTCGAAGGAAGAGCCAGGAGAAAAAAAAAAAAAGAAAAAGTCAGGGAGTTCCATTCAGTCGTTTTCTTTCTTAGAGGTAGATTTCTAGTTAGTCTGTTAGCAGCTTTTTACTCAATTAATTTTTTTTTTTAGTTTTTTCTTTATCGTTATTCTGCTGTAATAAATCTTTTTATTTATAAAGTCATTTTCTTTCAAATTATGTCTTTTTATTATTATGAGTAACTAGTTTTATTCTTGGAACCAATTGTGAAAATCATGTGACAGTATTAGGATGATTAATTAAGATTTGTCTTTTCATTTCAGATTTATTCAAAAATTTACTATTTTTTTTTTATACATGTTCGATATATTGCATACACGGGTACGGACACGTATATTTTATGCACGTAATGGTTTTATGTTTTGTAAATAAGTTTAAATTTATGAGTATCGTAATTAATATAGGAGTAGTGTAAAGTAAAATACATGCTGGTTTACTCTACACTTTTCAGAGACTCGTATATTTTATGTGGGTCCTCTGTTTGGTATGCTTTTATGTTCAAATCTCTGGTAGGAATGTAAAACTCTTAATCTTAATATGAAATGGAATGTTTTTATATTATTGGTAATTAAAATCTAGATACTTTTGAAAATTAAGGCTTTTAATTATGTTTGTAATATTTTTTGCCTTAACAAAGCAGTTAGTATATGCAAATCTATAGTGAGGGTCTTCGATAATAATTTAATAAGTATCTAACTAGAACATTTAAAAACATGTGCATTTAATTATGCTTGTTATACTTGTGCTTTGACATAACATGATCTAGTGTTTATGAGTAAATGGTGAGAGTTATGATTTTAATGTAATATTCTAGTATTTGATTATCATTAAATATTTTCATCTGTTGGTTTATGAGGCTCAAGGGGGCCAAACGATTGACAGATAGTAAATCTGTATTGATCAACCCCTAGAAAGTCACGTGATTAAATCAATTAGATTCAATGCTATTTTAATCTGTTTATTTTGCAGTTTAATTTAACAATCATCAAACCTCTCAAAAATAAAATATTTTTTTTTTCAGTTACTATTTCTGCATCTTTTGTCTAGCTCTCGTCAGCAAGAGGTGAAATTCAAACTGGTTAGTTTAGATTCAAACTTAAGCTGTTTGCAATGCTTCTATGTCTAGCATGACTTAGTCGGTATTTAACTTATTATCTGGAGTGAATTTTGACACCTATCATCCACAACTGTGACATTTCACATAATTTATAACTCTGTTCCTTGTAAATCGACCCCGTTTTTACTGATTTTTTTAACTGCTACTTCCTCGCACTTGCACTTGAGTGTTTAAATTCTCACAATCTGAGTATAGACAAGCAATTTTCAGCACCGTAATTGGAAAAGACAAGTAGTTTTTGACGCCGATACTAGGGGACAATTAAATTAAAATATGTGAAACTAAAAAAAAAAAATAATAATACATTTGTTGGGGACTTGAGGACAATTGATTATTTCCTTACTATTACAAAGGAATTGGATAGTGTATACCAACTGATAAGTGGTTAATGCTAACTTATTACTTCGTTCAATTGTTAACTTGAATATTTGTATATATTTAATTATTTTCTCTTTATTTTTTATTTTGTTATTATTTATTTATTTATTTATATTTTTTTCTTTGTGGTTAACCTCTTTGGTTGACATACTCGCCTATTGTTGGACGAAGCCATTCAAGTTGGCTACCATATTTTGTTTTTTTTTTTTTTTTTTTTCATCTAACTATCTAACATTTTTCTTTATTTAGTAGATAACCTACTTTGGTTACTATTCTAATATTCTACTTTTTGTACTTTACTTTCATTTTTTATTTTTCTTTGTGGTTTACTTCTCGAATTGATTCACTGTCTACTTAGGTCGATACCCTCAATATGTTGACCATCTAATTATTTACTAGCTCTATAACTCTTTACTGATGTTTTACTAACAAATTAAATTTTGTTTCTTTTGTTATTTTTGTGTGCAGGTATTTTAGTATACTATTGTACTCTTTTGTTTTTCTTTTCTTTTTAATGTTTTGTTGTGTTGTTGTTTCAGAAAGAGTTAATGTATGTCATTCCCTTTAAGGTACGTAGACTTGTTGTCGTGCCCAGATTTTTCGCACTCGAGGAATACTCACCCCAAGCGGGAAAAATGCTATACTCTCTCGTTAGAACTCACCCTTCTAGAAGAATGAGTGCGACTAGGTTTGAATTGAAAAATAGGTTTGAAGAAAGGGCTTTTGAAAAAGATTTAGAGTCGCCACCTAACTTGATTAAGGTGAGTTAGGTCACCTAAAAACTAAGCATAATCCGAAGACTACACTTAGGATTTTTAGAAAATAATTTTTAAAAATATCACCTCAAGAGAGGGTTTTTACGACAAATAGGTTGTTTGGCAACCTTTGGAAAACATTTAGCCCTTTTTGAAAAACAACTCTTTTTTGGTCTTTGAAATCAGTGATCCTAAGTTCGGAGGTTGGTTACGTGTAGGGAAGACGCACTAAGCTATCACCTTACCCCGCTCTTTCGGTACCTACATGTCAATCTACCTTAGATTCACCTACGAGAGTCTTCAATTAACATATGTTCAACCCTATTCACTTTAGGAAAACAATGTTTGAAAAATATGATGCATGATATGCAAGTGCAAGATAAAAGAATTGAAAAATAGAAATTGATTTGATTTGAAAAGATGGAATTGAAATTGGAAACTTTGAAAACTTGGAAATAGGAATTTGAAAATAGAAATTTTGAAATTGAAATTGAAATTTGAAAATTGATTGGAATTTGAAACTTGGAAAGATTTTGGAAACCACACCCATTGAGGGTGGAATTGAAAGTTTGAAAAGTGTTGTGATCGCACCTATGAAGGTTGCCTACATATCCCTTTGGGAGAATCAGGTCAGTCGTAGTTCGGACAAGAGTCCGATTGAAAATAGAAGAGTGGATTGAAGAAGGAACTTGAATTGGACATTGAATGTGATTTGAAATTAGAAAAGGAGATTTGAAATTGGAATTAAGAGGATTGGACTTGCTTTGGAAAGATTGATTTTGGAAAGACTTGGTTTTAGAAAGAAGGAGGTTTAGGAAACCTAGACTTGAGATTAAGAAGGATTGGATTGGAATGTTGGATTTGGAAGATTTGGAAGGATTTGGAAACTTGAAATTTAGGAAAGATTTAGATTAGAAAAGTTTCAAATTAGGAAAATGTTATCTTTAGAAAGTTTCATTTTTGGAAAGTTTTAGGTTTAGGAAAGTTTCAACTTAGGAAAGTTTTGAATTAGGAAAGGTTTGGGTTTAAGAAAGTTTCAACTTAGGAAAGTTTCGAATTTAGAAATGTTTGAAAAGAGAAGTTTTGATTTTGGAAAGTTTTGAAAACAAGAAAATTTTTGAAAATAAGAAAGTTTCGTTTTGGGAAAGGTTTGAAAAAGGAAAGTTTTTACTTTAGGAAACGTTTAAATTAAGAAAATTTTGAGTTTAGAAAAGTCTTAGATTTGAAAAGATTTTGGAAAGTTTAGAATTTAGAAAGATTTGGGTTTAGAAAGATTTAACTTAAGAAAGTTTTGAATTTGGAAAGTTTTGAATTTGGAAAGTTTAGAATTTTAGAAAGATTTGAAATTTGGAAAGTTTAGGATTTAGGAAGTTTTAGAGTTTAGAAAGATTTAAGATTTTAGAAAATTTTAGAGTTTTTAGAAAATCTTGAAAATTAAGAAAGGTTTGAATTTAGGAAAGGTTTAAAAGCTTGAATTTAGAAAGTTAAGATTTGGAAAAGGGGTTGAATTAGGAAAGATTTGAAAGTTGAGTTTTAAAATTTAGGAAAGATTTTTATGTTCAAGTTTTGGGAACTTAAGGTTTAGGAAAGTGGAAGTTTAGGAAAAATTTAGATTTTGAAATTTAAGGAAAGATTTAAAGTTTAGGTTTAGGGAACTTATGGTTTAGGAAGGAATTGAATTAAGAAAGGTTTGAATTAGGAAGGGATTGGATTTGGTTTCTAAAAAGAGAAGGTTTGATTTTGTTTCCAAAAACGGCGGATAAGATCTAGTTTCCTAAACGGGGAGATTTGATTTGGTTTCCTAAAGGGAAGATAGGATTTGGCAAGGGTTTGGAAAGGGAGATTCTAGAAACCCTAGATTTGAAAAACCATAGTTTTGACGTAGAAAATAGGTTTTGGAAACATGTATAGTTTGGATGTAGAAAACAAAAGATTTTGGAAACCTAGGTTTAGGGCAAAGTTCGAAAATCATGTTTTTGGAAAGAAAACTAGGGTTTCCTAATTGTGGGCTCTAAGGCTTGACTTGGGCTCTAAGAAAAGAGTTTTTTTTTTTTTTTTTTTGGAGAGTGCGTTTTTGGAAACGAAAGTTTTCTAGAAGGGAATCCTAGGAAGGAGTTTTTTTGGAAAGTGAATTTGAAGAGGGATTTTTTGGAAAAAAAATTTTAAAGAGAAGGAGTTTGGAAAATGTGTTTTTAGAAACGTGTTTTTTGGAAGGAAAATCCTAAAGAGGAAATTTCTAGAATGAAGATTTTGGAAAAGAGAGTTTTTGGAAAGATTTTTAGGGAGCGTTTTTAGAAAGTGAATTTTTAGGAGAGAGAGAGTTTTGGAAAGGAGTTGAAAAAGGGAGTTTTGAAAAATAGATTTTGGAAGGGAGTTTTTGAAAACAATTTTTGAAGAAGAGAGTTTTAGGAAAGTATGTTGGAAAAGAGATTTTTAGGAGGAAGGAATTTTTGAAAAGAGAGTTTTTTGGAAAGTATGAAAATATCTCATTTTCCTAAAGCGATTCTAGCCATAAGAGGACTAGAACTACTTTTAAGAAAGTGGTTTTAAAAACAAGGTTTGAAAATATAGACCAAAAGGCCACTTTTAATATAACACTTTCCTAAAGCAACCCTAGCCATGGAAAGGCTAGAATCACCCTAGGATTGTGGTTTTGAAAAGAAGTTTTTGAAAAAGAGATTTTGATGCAATTTTGAAAACAAGTTTGAAAACGCTTTGAAAAACAACTTTGAAAACGAGTTTTGGAAGATGCAAGACAGAAAGGGGGGGAAAGAGATGGGGGATTAAAATAGAGAAAATCCAAGTGGGTTGGAGAGAGAAGAGAGAGGGGGGAAGTGCAGAAAATTAAAGAGAAAGCCTACCTTGTTTCTTGTTTATTTTGCGCGCCGTGCAGTCTTCGGTCTTCGGTCTTGATCTTCACCTTCAGTCTTCAAGGATTGTCTTCAAGCTTTGGATGGCTGCTCTTCAAGTCTTCAGAGAGTGGTTGAATGCTAGTGTATGAGTGTATGGGGAAGTGTATGAGTGTATAGGAGGCTAGGGTTTGTGTATAGTGGCTAAGGTTTAGTGTAGGGTGGCTAGGGTTTGGAGAACTTAAGGAAACTAGGGTTTTTGGAGGTGCTAAGCTCTGTATATCGAATTGTGTGATTTCTAGGTTAAGTTTGCAGACCTTTTTCACGTTGAACGAGGCTCTGTATTTATAGAAGTTGGACAAGCCTAGCGCCTGTTGCAGTGGCGCCAGGGCAAAATTTACACTGGCGCCACTAGGAGTGGCGCCAGACCATTTTTTGGCTTGGCGCCACTGCTAGTGGCGCCAACCATTTAGGAAACAATTAAGGTCGGCAAGCAACGTATCTTTGACTAGATTTGGGCGCCTGTACTAGTGACTACCATGTAAACTTTAGCCTGGCTTCACTAGGAGTGACTCCGGAAAGTTCGGGAATGATTTGAAGGAGCCGGGAGTGACCCGAAAAGCCGAAAAGGAGCAGGAACACTTGAAATAGTGTCCTGGAGGTATTTGACTTGAAAAGTGAGGATAAGATGTGTCGGAAAGGTCGACCGGGCCTTTAGGGGCAAAACAGTCAATCGGACTAGGAAACTGCCGGGGCGAACCCGGATTGTCCCGAAAAAATACTTGGGATTTGGAAACATTATTTAGAATGTTCCCAGAGGTTGCCGGTTTGATTCCCAGGGCCGGTGTGGTCGAAGAAGGAGACCGGCCCTCCAAGGGCAAAACGGTCATTTTGTACCGGGTTGGCCGGAACTGACTCGGAATGGTCCGGAAAGGTAAAGGAAGGTCGAGAACACTATAAAAAGTATTCTCGGGACATTACCGGTTTGATACGCAGAGCCGGTGTGGTTCCCGGGGCATTCGGATGCTTAGGGGCAAAATGGTTATCTTGACCGAAAAGTCTCGGAAAAGGCCCTAAGGGTAGTCTGGTTATTTTCCATCGAAGTGGGCTAACAGCCACGGGTGTTGACCTAAGTTTTGAGTGTTTCCGTCACTCGGACGGGGTTGAGTATTTCCGCTACTCGGACGGGGTTGACAATTGGAGAGTATTTCCGCTACTCTAACGGTTCTGTGAGTATTTCCGCTACTCTAACGGCTTTGTGAGTATTTCCGCTACTCTAACGGTTCTGTGAGTATTTCCGCTACTCTAACGGTTCTGTGAGTATTTTCGCTACTCTAACGGTTGTGTGAGTAGTTTTGCTACTCGGACCGTCTCGAGGAATAAACTGTCTCGAGAGAGGGATTGGAAAGGGGTCTTACCGACTCCGAAGAGACGTGCCTGGATTGGAACCGTCTCAAGGAATAAACTGTCTCGAGAGAGGGATTGGAAAGGGGTCTTACTGTCTCCGAAGAGACGTGCCTGGGTTTTGAGTGTTTCCGCCACTCTAACGGTGTTGTGAGTGTTTCTGCCACTCTGACGGTTTTGTGAGTGTTTCCGCCACCCTAACGGTTTTGTGAGTGTTTCCGCCACCCTAACGGTTTTGTGAGTAGTTTTGCTACTTTGACCGTCTCGAGGAATAAACTGTCTCGAGAGAGGGATTGGAATTGGAATAAGAAAGGACAATGCCCCTAAGGGCATTTTGGTCATTTTGCCTCTATTTGGGCCTGACAGGCCCGCGAAGCGATGGAGAGACGGAATTTGGACTAGAGGATTGGTTTCGATTGGAATATGCCCAAAATGACTTGAAAACAAGTCTGGACGGAGTGTAGACTGCCGAGCGGTCAAAAATAGGGTGCTTACACTTGTATGTCACATTTCATTAGGAATGTACATAATCGTTTGAGGTTAATTGGCTTGTCTAGTGATCTTTCTTCCACATATCGTACTCTTTTCCCATTTAGGACTTCTTTTCCAAACATTCAGTTAGTTAACTGAGGTCCTAGTTCTATCCTAATGACAGAAGAATTTGATCATCAATCATCTGTGAATCCCAACATGCCAAATCCAAATAATGGACCTGAAGGTGGGAGTGTACTTGGCGATCCTCCTCATGGATCTCTTAGAGATTATTTGAATCTTGCTAGGCAAGCTTCTACTTCTTGTATTGTTATTCCTGCGCATCATGTAACGATGACTTGAAAGCCGAGAATGATCTAGCCGATAAATCCATTCCATGGTTTGAATTTTGAATAACCATATCAACATATCAAAGATTTCGAGGACATATGCTTTATGTTCTTCGATAATTCTTATCTAAGAGAAGTAGTACTTCTAAAACTATTCCCATTTTCTCTCAAAGATAAGAACAAGACATGGTTTAATTCTTTAAGGCTTATGTCTATTTATTCATGGTAATACTTTAGACGGAGTTCTTGAAAAAGTTCTTTCCTGAACATAAAACAAAAGCGATTCATCGTCAAATCTCTCAATTTGCTCCCATGATTGGTGAATCGTTCGGCCAATGTTGGGAGAGGTTCAAGGATTTACTGGATGCTTATCCATATCACGGATTCATAAATTGGCATATCATAAATACTTTCTATTCATTATTGACCCCACAACTTAAGCAGTTTGTTGAGTCTTTGTGTGCAAGAACTTTGTATGACAAAGAGTTTGCTGAGGCATATGACTACTTTGATTACTTAGCAAACCTTGCTAGAGATTGGGCCACAATTGAGACCCAAAATCTCGAATCAAAGCCTAAGGTAATATTTTAGTTCAATGAAATAGATAATTTGAATGCTAGATTTGCTACACTTACTCGAAAATTGAAGGCCGTGGAGTCTAACAAAGTTAATGTTGTGAATAGTGAGTCTCCCAAAGAAGAAAGTTGTTTAATGTGTCGTACATTGGGTCATGACACTACTGCATGTCCAGTTATACCGGAGGCTTTGCAAGGTCAAGCCAATACGGTTGGCCAATATTGGGGTACGTATAATGACCAACGAGTTGGGGGAAACCCTTTCTCAAAACATACAACCCCGGATAAAGAAATCACCCAAATTTTGGATGGAAAAACGAAGGGCCTTCGAACCCTCAATCTTTTCAACAATAACATGTTCATCCTTTCCAACCCCAATCCATTCTATATCAACCTTCTCATAGGA
>CM065385.1:24410000-24627500 GCA_033060915.1 Euryodendron excelsum | reverse complement strand
CCCCTACAAGACTCGAGACTTAGTTCATTAAGGGTCGACACTTAGACCATCAAGAGTTGACACATGGAGACAGATTGCATGATTTTAAAAAATCTTTAAAAGAGTCGACACTTAGACCATCAGGAGTCAACATATGGAGACAGATTGCATGACTTTAAAAAATCCTTAAAAGAGTTGACATATGGAAATAGATTGCATAACTGTGAAAAATCCGTAAAAGAGTTGACATATGAGCCTATAGGAATCGACACATCGAGACAGATTGCATGACTTTGAAAATATTCTTAAAAGAGTCGACACATGTGCCTACAAGAGTCGACACATCGAGGCAATGCCTTAAAGATACATGTTAAAACTTAAAGAAGTTGACACTTGGTTCCTTAAGAGTCGACACAAGGACATAAATTGCTTAAAAAGCAGTGTTCAGAACAGGAATGTGTCGACACATTAAGCCAAAGGGTCAACTCATGCCACTGTAACAGTAATATTTTTGAACGTTCTACAGCTCTGATCTTGCATTTAATGCAACCCTAACTACCTCCAACAGCTAGAATTAAAGTTAAGGCGTATATACAAGACCCCCACAACATTTATACAAAGAGATGACACACATATAAGGGCAAGCATCAAATTTGAAGGCATAAACCCTAGCTGCTACAGTTGCTTGCTGAGATATTAGGGATTTACTGATCTTACACTGATTCCATCCACTCTTTGAGAGAGATGCTTTGTGTAAACCTCATTTATTCTATTTGGATGGGTTTGTAAATCTATGAGTTTGAGTGTTCTTGTTAAAAACACTTGTAAGTTTGAGTGAAATTTAGTTAAAATCACTTGAGGAGATTTGAGAGCTCGGGAAGAGCTTTTATGAGAAGTGAGCTAGGCACTTAGTCAACTAGCACCTGCTTTATAATTCTTCGTTGCATAATGGAAGAGCTTTCAAGGGGGTCTTGAGGGTGAGGACATAGATCACGAGTTGTGGTTGAACCTCAGTAAATCATTGTGTTCATTTTATGCTTTGTTTTTCATTTCTTGTTTGAGATTACCTGAACACATTGCACACACACTTTGATTATGCTTTTGGATTGTTTAATTAGATTGCTTAATCAGTTTTTAGTTAAAATTATTTGTGATTATTTTTGAAACCTAATTCACCCTCCTTCTTGGGTTGCACTCTTGAGCCAATAATTAGTATTAGAGCTAGCACTCTACATATAAAGGCTTAACATCGTTAGAGTTGATACCTGACAACCATGTTTGAAAGCTCTCTAGGTGAGGGTCAATCTACTAATAGACCTCCCATGTTCAATAGGACAAACTACAACTATTGAAAAAATAGAATGATAATTTATATTCAATCTGTTGACTATGAGTTATGGATGATTATTGTTAATGATCCTAAGACTCCCACCAAGTTCATTGAAAGAGAAGTCATCCCTAAACCTAAAAATGAATGGGATGAGAATGACTTGAAGCTTTTGCAATCCAATACTAAAGTTATGAACATTTTATATTGTGTATTAGACCTAAATGATTTCAATAGGATCTTTATTTGTGAATCTGCCAAGAAAATTTGGGATAGACTTGAAGTTACTCATGAAGGGGCCGATCAAGTCAAGCAGTCCAAGATTAACATTCTTGTGCATAATTATGAATTATTTAGAATGAAATATGATGAGTCTATAACTAAAATTCACTGACATTATTAATGGTTTAAAGTCTCTTGGAAGAGTATATCCTACCAGTGAACAGGTAAAAAAGATTGTTAGATTATTGCCAAAGACATGGGAAGCCAAGGTGACAGCTATACAAAAAGCTAAAGACCTCAACACATTGCCGCTTGAGGAGTTCCTTGGATCTTTCATGACCTATGAGCTGTCCCAAAAGCAAAATGCACAAGAAGAGGAGGACAAGAAAAAGAAATTCATTGCATTCTAGTCCACCATATCAGAAAATGAATCTGGAAGTGAAGATGAAGATGAGGAAGATCTTACCCTTATTACAAGGAAGTTCAAGAGACTCATGAAAAAAAGGTGAAAAGAAGGAAAGAAACTTGAAGCAAAAGGTGAATTCAACAAGAAGGATTCAACCATTATATGCTATTAATGAAAGAAGCCAGGACACATTAAAGCTGAGTGTCCTATGCTAAAAAAGAAAGGAAAGAAAGATAAAAGAAGAAAGATTCTAGCTGCCACATGGAGTGAAGATGAGAAATCCAGCTTCGATAAGGAAGTTGAACCTCAAGAAGTTGCAACCTTATATCTAATGGCACAAGATGAGGAATTTGAGGTAGTACACACTAAACTATCTAGTTTTTCATTTGATGAATTGCAAGATACTTTTGATGATTTACTTGCTGAATTCAAAAAGATGAGCATAAAAAATAATCTTCTCAAAAAGATGGTATCTACACTCACTAAGAAGAGTGAAGATTTACAAAATGAAAATGAAATTTTGAACAAGGAGAATTCTGTTTTGAAAGAAAAAGTAAATGATTTAGAAAAATCTCGTACAAAATGTGTTGATGGGAAAGAAAAACTTGATGCTCTGCTTGGTAAATAAAAGTGTTCTCTTGACAAGGCTGGAATAAGTTACAATCCTTTTAAAGATAAAAAGTTTTCAAAAATAAAAATTACATGCTTTTATTGTTAAAAGAGAGGCCATCCAGCTAGCAAATGTCACATTATGAAAAAAATATCATGTTCCTAAGAATGCTTGGATCCTAAAAGGATCATTGAAGACTGACTCCTATGGACCTAAGATGATTTGGTTACCAAAGGTGAAGAATTGAGCTGACATTCTTATAGATTTGTCTTCAAGCAAAATCCAAAAAGGATAATTGGTATTTGGATAGTGGTTGTTCAAGACATATGACAGGAGATAAATCTCAATTCACATCTTTTACACCAAAGGATGGAGAATTAGTCACTTTTGGAGATAACAACAAAGACAAGATCATTGGTATAGGTAGTATTGGTAAGAACTCTTCTACTTTAATTGAAAATGTTTTATTTGTTAAAGGCTTTAAGCACAATTTGTTGAGCATTAGTCAATTGTGTGACAAAGGTTATAAGGTAGTGTTTGAATCTTCTAAGTGAATTGTAGTAAACATAAATGACAACAAGACTATATTGACTGGACATAGACAAGGTAATATTTATATTATAAACTTAAATGATTTATCTTCTTACAAATAAAATGCCTTGCTGTTATGAACAGTGAAGATAGTTGGATGTGGCATAGAAAACTTGGTTATATTTTTATGAGCATTCTTTTAAAAATTTTAATAAATGAACTAGTATATGGTCTTCCCAAACTCAAATTTGAAAAAGATAAAATTTGCGATACATGTCAAATGGGGAACAAACCAGAATCTCTTTCAAATATAGAAATATGCTCTCTACCTCTAAGCCACTACAACTTTTGTATATTGATTTGTTTGGACCAACTAGAACCTTAAGTTTAGGTGATAAGTAACATACTCTTGTTATTGTTGATGAATACTTAAGATACACTTAGACATTCTTTCTAGCTCACAAGGATGAAACAATTATTTTATTTACCAAGTTTTGCAAAAAGATTCAAAACGAAAAAGGATTTACAATCATAGCAATTAGGACTGACCATGGTGGTGAGTTTGGTTGCAAACCTTTTGAAATGTATTGTGATGAAAATGGTTTTAAACACAATTTTTCAGCACCTAGAACTCCTCAATAAAATGGAGTCATTGAGAGAAAAAATAGAACTTTGAAAAAAATAAGGAGAACAATGCTTTATGAAAATAATTTGCTAAAATATTTTTGGGCTGAAGCTGTTAATATAGCTTGTTATGTTTTAAACAGAGTTTTGGTGAGAAAATTTTCAAACAAAACCCTATATGAGCTTTGGAAAGACAAGAAATCAAATGTTTCATACTTTAAAGTTTTTGGATGCAAATGCTTTGTGTTGAATAACAATAAGGACAACCGTGGTAAGTTTGATGCAAAATCAAATGATGGTGTCTTTCTTGGCTATTCCACTCATAGCAAGGTCTATAAAATTTTCAATAAAAGAACTTTAGTTGTTGAAGAATTGGTGCATGTTACTTTTGATGAACTAAATTCTTTGCCAAAGCATATTGTGAGTGATGATGTAGATGATGTGGAACAAAGGTTGGACAAGTTGAACATCAATCTAACTCAAAGTGAAGCTCCATTACATGAGAAAGGAAACCAAGACATTCTATCAAACTGACAAGATATGAATGAAGGGCTACCAAAGGAATAGAAGTTTGTTCACAACCATCTAACAGGACAAATACCAGGTGATCCATCACAAGGGATACGAACAAGATCATATCTTAGAAATATATGTAATCATCTTGCTTTTCTATTATAAATTGAACCAAAATGCTCTCAAGAAGCTGAAAAATGATGAATTTTGGGTTATGGCCATGCAAGATGAATTAAATCAATTTGAAAGGAATGAGGCGTGGAATCTTGTTCCTAAGCTTGAAGATTATCCTGTAATTGGAACCAAATGGGTGTTTAAAAGCAAAATGGATGAATCTAGAACTGTTGTGAGAAATAAGGCCAGACTTGTAGCCCAAGGCTATAGTCAAGAAGAAAGAATTGATTTTGATAAGACCTATGCACCTATAGCTAGATTAGAGGTTATTAGAATGTTGCTTGCTTTTTTATGTTTCAAAAATTTTAAGCTTTATCAAATGAATGTAAAAAGTGCATTTTTGAATGGTTTTATTTATGAAGAGGTTTATGTTGAACAACTTCCTTGTTTTGAAAATTTAAAATTTTTAAATCATGTTTTCAAACTTACAAAAGCACTTTATGGTTTAAAGCAAGCACAAGAGCTTATGAATGGTTAAGCAAATTTTTTATTGAAAATGATTTCACAAGAGGAAAGGTTAATACCACATTTTTTATAAAGATTAGATACCATGATATGCTTATTGTTCAAATTTATGCGGATGACATTATATTTGACTTTACTAATAAGTAGCTTTGCAAGGAATTTGCTAAGTGCATGCAGGGTGCAGGGTGAATTTGAAATAAACATGATGGGAGAACTTTAACTTCTTTCTTGGACTTCAAATCAAATAATCAAAGAAAGACATCTTCATAAACCAAGCTAAGTACATCAAAGACTTACTTAAGAAGTTTGACATGGAGAATGCAAAGCCATTAAGCACTCCCATGAATACTTCAGTAAAGCTTGACAAAGATAAAAAAGGTATTTCTGTAGATACCAAATTATATAGATGTATGATTGGCTCATTACTCTATCTAACTGCTAGTAGACCTAATATCATGTTGAGTGTATGCCTATGTACTAGATTTCAATCTAATCCTAACGAATCACATGTTATAGCTGTTAAAATGATTTTTTGATATCTCAAGCATACACCTAACCTTAGATTATGGCATCCTAAGGGCATTTCTTTAAACTTGATTGGCTATTCTGATGCTGACTATGCTGGTAGTAAAATTGATAGAAAGAGCACAAGTGGCTCTTGTTAATTTCTTGGTTATATGCTTGTTTCATGGTTTAGTAAGAAATAAAACTCAGCTGCACTTTCCACTACTGAGGCAAAGCACATTGCAGCTAAAAGCTGTTGTGCTCAAGTTCTTTAGATCAAACACCAACTAGAGGACTTTGAACTGGCCTTTGAACACATCCCAATCAGATATGATAATACAAGTGCTATCAATTTGACCAAAAATCCCATTCAGCACTCTTGCACAAAACACATTGAAATTAAACATCATTTTATATGAGATCATGTGTAAAAAGGTGATATTAAACTTGACTTTGTATGCACTGAGAGCCAATTTGAAGATATATTCACAAAGTCATTGAGTGAGGATAGGTTTTGCATGATTAGAAGAGAATTAGAAATGAGTAATCCAATATCTTGATTGATTTGTATGTTCTTTATGTTCAATAATGCTATTGAATCTTTACAATTGATGGAATACTTATTTGATGCATTACATGCTATTCATAAATTATATTCTGCATTTCATAAAGGAAGAGTCGACTCTTGACCTCAAAGAGTCGAACCCTGTTTCCTAAGAAAAACTTACATTAGCTTCTGTTGAAAAGAGTTGATCCCTATAGTACCAAGTGTCGACCCATTTTTAACATAAAGCTCAGAAGCAATTCTGCAAGAAAAAAGCCGACCCCTCGAAGCCAATAGTCAACCCTTTTGTGCGATTGCTCAGTAACTATAAATAACCCTGTTTTGTCCCAAAATTAGACAAAACCTCTTTCCCTTGCTCTCTCATTTCAAACTGTGACCTCAACTGCCATACCCACTAAAAATTCCTCCTCTAATCTCTATAAATCCAATATTCGAACTTTAAAATCTTTACCCAATTGCTCATAACTCCCATTCCAACTTCCAATGACTCCTAAAACTGTTAAATCGAAGAAGAGCAAGCGAGCCCTAGTGGAGTCAACCCCTAAATCCAAAGAAAGGAAGAAGAGGAAGAACAATAGGGAGTCTTCTAAGGCTGCAAAGAAGAGAAAATAGAAGTAGATTGTGGAAGAAAAAGAAGAAGAAGAGGATATCTTGGAAAATGATCTCTACTTCTACAAGCAATGTGATAAAGATAGGTATGTAAATGATTTTTCTTCAAGAATCATTATTAATGGTATATAGATAGACTATGCGTTCTTTACCAGGGTGAAGTTTACATTTGAAGAAAAATTGGAATGTAAATCAATGACCTTGCTTAGAGACTATGTGTACCTTGAATTGGTTGGGCATTTTTATTGCCATTTTGAAAAGGAAAGGGATATTGCAAGTGTGATAAGTTATGTCAGATGAGTCCACATTTTACTCAAAGGAATTATTTGCAATATTTTGGGTATTAGTGGTGATGGCACAGTAGGGCAAAACCACATGGATAGATGTCCAAACCTATCACTTCTCTTAGGCACAGAAGTTATTGATGATAGTCTTCAACCAATTGCCAATGAACTACCATTAGAGTTGAGGCTTATTCATCACTTTGCAGGCTATATTCTTATTCCCAAAGGAGGAAAGTTTGACTATGTTTCTGATAAATAACTCTTTTTCTTGTGGGCTTACATGATTGAGACCAAAATTGATCTGGTTGATTATATTTTGAACCACATCCTCAAGGCTAGTAATACCAAAGTGATTCTGCCCTATAGAATCTTTTTGACCAAGGTATTTAAACACTTTAAGATCAACTTATCTGTGAAAAGAGGATAACCCTTGACCCTAATTCTGATGAGTATAATCATAAGACTCTTTCTAGAATGAGGTATTACTTTGACAAACAAACCAAGCAATAGGTAAAAGAAAAGGGTAGTGGTGGTGGTGCCACACCAAGGGCGTCTAAAACTCCAAGGAAACTTTTTTCCATGGATATTGTGCCTAGCAATTCTGTGCAAATAGCTATGATGATGTAAATGATCAAGGAGATGAAGAAATACCAAGAGGAGATGTTCACTAAGATTGACAAGAAAGTGGAAAATAGTGCAACTAGGTTGCTCTTTGTTGAGAAAAAGGTAAGGGAGCTTAGTAAGGCATTTATGACTGAAGGAAATAAATTGAAGCGGCAAATGTGTAATGACATTGCAATGTCTACTGAGCATCTAAAAAAATATATCAAGAAAATGGTTGGAGAAGCATATACTCCTCTTTATCCTGCATCTTTATCCTGATGCAGCTAGATTTGCAGAAAAGACCTCCTCCACTAATGCCTCTACTGATGACATGGATGAAGCACATCAGGAAATTAATCCCTTTACTGGCACAAAAAGTGACACCCCAACTTGAGCCAGAGCAAAACTTGATCAAACCTCTTCACTATCACCAGCTAGCATCCACCAGTATGAACTAAAGCAGAGAAATCCAGCCAAGTTCACAAACACTACTCATGACCTTGTTGACCTCTCTCAAACTCCATCCCCCAAAGCCAAAAACTAAGCATTCATGCATTTGCACTTCATTTTTGTATTTTCATTTGCATTTATGAACAAGTCTCTTTTTTAAAAGGATGGTATGTCATCCTCAAGATATTTGATATGTAATATGATGAATGTTTGGATGTTTTAACAACTATTGATGCCTAATATATATTATTCTTGTATGACATTTTCACTGTGAATGTTTGCAACTTGCAAATTGGTTGGTTGATTGATTTGCTTTGCTTGCTCACATATTTGTAACATTAATCTTGTTTCAAGATTTTTTGCTATTGTACTTGTCTTTTACTTGTATTTCTAGCTCCTTTTTGATTGATTGTCAAAAAAAAGGAGAGAAATAGAAGTATTGTTGTTGCTTGATAAAAAGCACCAAGTGCTTGAACTCCTCAAAAGACGGGAAGAGAAGCATTATTGTTATTTGCTTTATATGGACTCAAAAATCCTTAAGTATTGTTGTTGTTATTGCTTGATTAAAAGCACCAAGTGCTTAAACTCAAAAGAGAGGGAGAGAAGCATTATTGTTGCTTGCTTTATATGGGCTCAAAACTCCTTAAGTAAGGGGGAGGATAAACTTATTAAGAAAGGGAGAGCAATATATTCCTTAAAGAAGGGGGAGCAAATTCAGGTATAAATTTCTATACTCTTGCACCAACTCACACATACTTAAGCTTATTATTCATGTTTTGAAAATTTTTGTCAATCATAAAAAAAGGAGAGATTGTTGACTCCATGTCTTGATTTTGATGATAACAAAACTTTGTTTAATGTCTAATTACTTTACTTAGTGTACTGATTATATCATACATTAATTAGACTATGATTTGAAGCTTAAATATATTGAAGAATTTATGAAACTTGTTAAAAATATTTGAAGAGTGTGTTGAAACATTGAACAAGAAGAAAGAAGCTATATGGATTGAAGAATTATAGATACAATCAAATTTGAAATGATCTCATCTCAAAGAGATTAAAGGTGCTAAAGACCAAGTGAAGTGAATATCACAAGTTTTGGAAGATCTTTTGCAAGATTTGATGAAGTTTCAACAAACCAAGAGAAGCCATGAATTGATTGAAGAAGTTTTTGAAGAACAAAATGCATTGAAGGAGACATTTCAAGCCTTAGAAGCCTAATCTGGAATATCAATGAAATGCTTAAAGGATTGAAAGAAGGTTGGAGAAGTCTTCCAAAATGAAGCCTATGGAATTGGCAAGAGTCGACACATCCACTCTAGGAGTCAACATATGAAGACAATAGCTTGAACTTGAGCTTATGGAATTAGCAAGAGTCGATACATCCCTTATAAGACTCGACACTTAGTTTGTTAGGGGTCGACATTTAGACCATCATGAGTCGATACATGGAGATAGATTGCATGACTTTGAAAAACCTTTAAAAGAGTCGACGCTTAGACCATCAGGAGTCGACACATGGAGACAGATTGTATGACTTTGAAAATTTTTTAAAAGAGTCGACACGTGGAGACAGATTGCATGACTTTGAAAAATTCTTAAAAGAGTTGACAGATGAGCCTACATGAGTTGACACATTAAGACATATTACACACTCTTAAAAAAGTCGACACATGTGCCTATAAGAGTCGACACATTAAGACAGTGCATTAGCGATACATGCTAAAACTTAAAGGAGTCGACACTTGATTTCTCAAGAGTTGACACATGGAGGCAGATTGCTTAAAGAGCAGTGTTCAAAATAGGAAGGTGTCGACACATGAAGTCGAAGGGTTGACCCATGCCACTACAACAGTAATATTTTTGAATGTTCTACAGCTCTGATCTTGCATTTAATGCAATCTTAACTACCTCCAATGGCTAAAATCAAAGTTAAGGCATATATAGAAGACCCCTATAATATTTTTACAAAGAGAGGACACACATACAAGGGTAAGCATTAAATTTGACGGCATAAACCCTAGTTGCTACAATTGCTTCACTGAGATATTGGAGATTTACTGATCTTACATTGATTCGATCCATTCTTTGAGAGAGATACTTTGTGTAAACCTCATTTATTCTATTTGGGTGGGTTTGTAAACCTGTGAGTTTGAGTGTTCTTGTTAAAAATATTTGTAAGTTTGAGTGAAGCTTAGACAAAATCACTTGAGGAGATTTGAGAGTTTGGGAAAAGCTTTTGTGAGAAGTGAGCTAGGCACTTGGTCAACTAGCACTTGCTTTGCAATTCTTCATTGTATAGTGAAAGAACTTTCAAGAGATCTTAAGAGTGATGACGTAGGTCACGAGTTGTGGCTGAACCTCTGTAAATCATTGTGTTCATTTTATGCTATGTTTTTCATTTCTGGTTTGAGATTGCCTAAACACATTGCACACACACTTTGATCTACTTTTAAATTGTTTAATTAGATTG
This sequence comes from Euryodendron excelsum, assembly GCA_033060915.1. Taxonomy (NCBI): domain Eukaryota; kingdom Viridiplantae; phylum Streptophyta; class Magnoliopsida; order Ericales; family Pentaphylacaceae; genus Euryodendron; species Euryodendron excelsum. The sequence goes on along the minus strand of CM065385.1, from coordinate 24,617,158 downwards.
CTTATCAGTTTTTAGTTAAAATTATTTGTGATTATTTTTAAAATCCAATTCACCCCGTATCTTGGGTTGCACTCTTGGGCCAACAATTCGGTCACCAGATTAGTTTTTACCTTTCGCGTTTATGTGTGATGCTAGTGATTATGCTGTTTAATCTAGGTGATAACCCAAGAGGGGGGTGCATTGGGTTTAAAAAATAATTCAACAAATAATTATAGATTAAAAATTCTAACTAAATATTCAAACAAATATTAATCAATCAACAATATGTTGTAAATAAATGCAAGCAATTCAAACTATAAAGTAAAGGAGATAGAGAGAAAAGAATATGACACCAAGATTTATCATGGTTCAACTTCAACTCTAAAGTTTATGTCCACTCCCCAAGGCTCCTTCCTTGAGAATTTTCTCCACTATATCCAAATTGTAGATTCAGTCACTAGCCTTTTAACCTAGATGCTAGTTCTCCTTTACAACAAATTTTTTTTTTCCATATGCTAGTCACACCCCTTCAACTAGTTTTTACACAAGTGCTAGTCACACCCAACCAAGTGATCCCTCACTCCAACTAGTTTTTATACATATGCTAGTCACACCCAACCCCTAGCTATTTTTCCTAGCCAGTATCTCCCTTACAAGAAGAAAGAATAAGAGTACAACTACTCTTGCATACAAATGAATTCTTTCAAAGAATAGATATGCCAATGAAGCTCTCAAAACATTACAAGATAAAAGATAATTAAGCTCTAAAAGATTTCGTAGTATGAATATCACTTTGATGCGCAAACTCTTGTTGTTGTAGATTGCTTCTCAAGTGTATCTTTATTTATAGATGAATATTGAAGGTTGATTTGTAGCTTGAGTTTTTAGTCGTTGGAGATCATTTAAAACAAATTTTCCCGTTGAGCAAGTTGCTACCAAATTCGTTATTGAATTTATGATCAAATGGCTTCACTTCCACCTTGATTTTATCCTTGATAACTTTCGAATTTGAAAATGGATATAACATACAAGTTGTAGACATGGAAGTCAGCTTTTCAAAACCTAAAGAATTAGGTCGATCCAATGGTCAAATTAAAAGTTATGATCAAATTACTCGAACTATCTCCCAGCTGGCATATTTAATTTCTACACAGCTGTCTTCAATTCCAACTCAATTTTAGCCTTGATAATGTTCAAATTTGAAACTGGCTATAAGATAAAAATTTTAGAAATGGAAATCAAAGTTTTCGAACCTCAAGAATTAGGTTGATCCAATGGTCAGATAAAAAATTATGATCAAAATACTTAAATTGTCTCCTGGTTGGCATATTTGAATTTTTGCAGAGTTGCTTTCACTTTCACCTCAATTTTCTCCATTATAATGTTCAACTTTGAAAATGTATATAAGAGAACAGTTGTATACATAGAAGTCAACTTTTCCTAACTTCAAGAGTCAGATCAATCCAACAGTTGGATTAAAAGATATGGGCAGAATACTATGACTGTATCATAGGATATAGTTTCATCGAATTTTCAACCTTAGAAGAAAAATATGTCTTTTAATTTTCTTCCTTAAATCAAGTTTTCTTAAAACATGATTTTTAAGGATTTAGATGTTACTTTTCAAGTCTTAATATCTTTTTCTAGTGCTTCATAATCCTGCAAAACTTTATTACACCAACTAGGCTAAGGATAAAAAGCATTGAATATATGTAATCAAGAAAACATTTATAAATCAAAGTAAGTTATCATCAAAACCATATATAAAATTCCATATGAATAAACTTAAGGCTAACAATGAGTCAAGAAGAGTATATTTCTGATATGTTTACTAGGTTTAAGATCAAGCGCTTACCACTGCACCAAAAACAATTGCCGTTAGCCAGGTTGCAATTTTATTATACCTTAGCAGCACAAAGTCCCGCACTAAGTGACAGGTGGGCATAAGGGTCTGCGCCATGTAAGCGCCACGAGTTGGCCAGTCACATACTCTATGTGGGTCCCCTATAAGACCCAATCGAGTCAAAGGTCGATTGCTAGCCCCATAAAACCAACAATCTCCCCTTCAGCAATGACCTTGGGACTCAAACCCGTGACCTCGCTCTGATACTAGGTTTAGGATCAAACACTTATCACTGCACCAAAAGCAATTGTTGTTAGCCAAGGCGCAACTTTATTTCCTTATACTTTAGTAGCACAAAGCCTCGCACTAAGTGGCAGGTGGATATGAAGGTTTACGCCATGTAAATTATTGGTCCTCATAAAGCCAACAATCTCTCCCCCCCCCCCCCCCCCTCCCCAACGCAACGACCCTAGAACTCAAACCCGTGACCTCATTCTGATACTAGGTTTAGGATCAAGCACTTACCATTGCACTAAAAACAATTGCTGTTAGCTAAGGCGTAACTTTATTTCCTTATATTTTAGTAGTACAGAGCCTCACACTAAGTGGCAAGTGGGCATAAGAGTCTGCGCCATGTAAGAGCCATGGGTTGGCCAGTCACGTACTCCAAGTGAGTCTCCCATAAGACCCAACAGAGTCAAAGGTCGATTGCTGGCCCCCATAAAGCCAACATACTGTAGGAGCGGTTTTAGGATAAAGAGTGGACAAGAAACCTCACATGATAGATTATGCAAGCAAAACATTGAATGAAGCCCAAATGAATTATACCACAACTGAAAAAGAACTTTTTGCTATTGTGCTTGCATTAGATAAGTTTTGATCATACTTAGTAGTGTCATTAGTCATCATCTATACTAATCATTCTGTGTTAAAGTACTTGTTAACCAAGCCTGATGCAAAACCACGTCTCATTCGTTAGATTCTTTTGTTACAAGAATTTTATATTGAAATTCGAGATAAAAAGGGGTAGAGAATGTTGTTGCTCACCATTTGTCACAGCTCTTTACTGATGAGGACGCCAAAGACACTCTCCCTATCAATGAGCATTTTTCAGATGAGCATTTTTTCAAATCTTATTTGGATAAAGGAAAATTTTCAGAAATGTGAGACATTTTTCTTGGAATGATCCATACTTGTACTGTCCTAATTAAATAATTCATCGGTGTGTTCTTGATAATAAGTTTCATTCTGTCATGGAATTCTGTTGCTCCCATGCGCGAAGTGGCCATTTTAGTTCCAAAAAGACAGTTGCATAGAGTCTGCAATCTGGTTAATATTGGCCTACTATGTTTCGTGATGTTCATACCTTTTGCACAACTTATGATATATGTCAACAACTAGGGAGTTTGTCTAGAAGAAATATGATGCCCTTTACTCCCATTCTTATTCTTGACATATTTGATTGTTAGGGTATCGATTTCATGGGACCCTTTTCTAGTTTGTTTGGTTACCTTTATATTCTTGTGGCTATAGATTATGTGTCTAAATGGGTTGAGGCCATTGCCTCTCGTACCAATGATCACCGTGCAGTGATCCGGTTCTTAAAAGAGCATATCTTTTCCAGCTTTGGTATGCCACATGCTATCATTAGCGATGAAGGTTCCCATTTTTGCAATAGACCTATTGGATTGTTAATAAAAAGGTATGGGATTGTTTATAAGGTTAGTACACCTTATCACCCCCAAACTAGTGGCCAAGTTGAGTTAGCTAATCGAGAGATTAAGCGCATTCTTGAGAAAACTATCAATCCTAACCAAAAGGACTGGTCTTTAAGGTTAGTTGATACATTATGGGCTTATCGAACTGCATATGAAGAAGTGTTAGATACTTCTCCTTATAGGCTCATATATGGAAAGTTGTGTCATCTTTAGGCGAAAATTGAGCACAAAGCTTATTGGGCCATTCGCCAATTCAATAAAAGCATGGATAAGGCAGGACTAGTAAGAAAGCTATAACTCAATGAACTTGAGAAACTTCAAAATGATGCCTATGAGAATGGAAAAATCTCTAAGACCAAGATGAAAACATTCCATGACCAACACATTGTGCGTAAATCTTTTTTCATTAGTTAGAAAATTTTGCTCTATAATACTCGCTTACACTTGTTTTCGGATAAGTTGAAGAGTAAATGGTCTGAACCCTATCTGGTAAGGGATATGTCACCACACGAGGCAATATAAATTAAGGATCCTAGTAATGGCAATATCTTCAAAGTCAATGGGCATCGTCTAAAGCCCCACCTTGAGAACTTTGTCGGTCTAATGGAAAGTGTGGATCTCATGGATCCACCATTGCTTGAATAGAAGTAACACCCTGTCATTTGTATAGTTAGGATAGTTTATATAATTTGGTAGTTAGTTTTTCTGTAGTTGGGGAGAATACTTTGTTCCCCGCTCGTGTTTGTTTTTTCTCACCCTTTGTTTCCTTCTACGCCTCGAGACGTGGTTATTCTCAAGTTTTTTTTTTGGGGGGGGGGGGGGAGGATACATTCGTTTTCTGATATTTATATTTTTAATTTCTATAGTTTTGTCTTTGTGACCAGCAGACGTTAAAGAACTGGATAGTGTCATGACTTCTAATATAGATGGTCAAGTGCTTACATTTGCATGTTGCATCGGATATTTCCATTTGGTATCAGGGGCAAGATAATTCGTCGTGCGAAGATGGTGAAGAGAGTTGAGCTCCAGGAGAAACAATCTCAACCTCTTGTTGGTTGTAGTACTCTGACCTGTAAGAGAAGGGCAAAAAGACTAAATATATATTACTGTTGTTCTAGACACGTGTGTGAATAAAAATTGCAAAGGGAGAAATCAACTAATGTCAGGGCATCAGATGGTTTACCTAGATATTGTTAAATGGCGAGTAAATGCTGAGGCATTAAGATGTCCTGAAATCACCAGAATAGTATACTATCTTGATTTTGATGTCAAAAGTCTGGCTCAACTTTGTAATGATTGTTCTTCTTATGGTGTGTTATGTTTAAGTTGTTTTATTTGCGTGTTTATATTTATTTGTAAATATGACTAACATTTATTTTGTAGATATTTTATATCTTTTTCCAAAAAAAAAAAAAAAACATGCGCAAGGCTGAGGAGCATACAATTTGAATGCACTTGAGATCTATAAAAGAAGTTTGTGTATCTTTTATAATTTTGTATAGTTTTATACAAAATGAAAATGTGAATTTTGGAAATTTGTTGAAACGTGTTTTCATTCACCTTAGCACAGTTTTTGTTTTATCATTTTGTTTAATACAATTGTAAGATTTTGTCTTAACACAGAAAAAAGGCTATTTTACATAACTTATTATTATATCATAATAACATTAGTATTTTTACATATTGTACAATCATCCTTACAAAAGTGAAGATTTTTTACCAAGTGAGCTTTAAAGTCAATCCATCTTTTGAAGTGTTTACATTTACTCTTGATGAATTTATTCCACATCACTCTTTCAATAGCTTTATTATACTTGTATTTGACTCAATTGTTTGAATTGCTATGGTAATTGAACATGTTGAATTCTTAGCACTTTGAGTTATTTTCCACTTTCGAAAATGAATTGAAGCCATCTTTTATCTTTTGAGCCATAATTTTTTTATTGATATAATTTTCTTGGAACCATATTTAACTCTATTTCTTTTTCTCGTGTTATATATATCATTACTAAAGTTTTAGCCTTAAATATGACAATACAAATATCTTCACTTGTGTAAGTTGAATTGAAAATGGGGTGATCTATTTCCAATACGATGAAATTGGAAAATTGAAGGTATGTATTCATTGATCATTTCATGTCCTAATCACACATGTTTTAAGTCATTTATCCTTTCTTTCTCTCTACCTTAAACCTCATAGCCAAGTTACAACCTGAACAAAGTCTCTGAGGATTTGATGTGTACATTGCTTGTTCATTCACTTTGTAGAGAATTCACTTATCAGTTGCTTGTGTGATTTTAACATTGAGTATTCTTTCATGGAGCTATTCCAAGTCGTCTCTCACTTTATATATTCATGTCATTTCTTTATGGTTATCTCTTTTGATTTTACATTATATTTACTCTTTTACAATGACAACCAGTGTGAGATGCTTATATTATTTCTTTTTAAGAGAATATCCAGTGAGGTTGAATCAAAATTTAAAAGATGTATCTATGTTTTAATGTTGTAATACTTCTCTTATCATGTAATGATCACACACACACACACACAAAAAATTCTCTCATATGTTATTTTAAGACATTATCTTGCTTGTGTATTAAAGAGTAGGATAGTCAGAACATGTTTGTGTTTTGATACATTTATTCTCCTAATCTCAGTTGCAGGCTCATTTTGATGTTTGTGGGTACCATCACTGAAAACCCTCACGAGACACTACTCGTCCACTAGGCGTAACGTAGGGGTTTAAATACTTGGTACATATGTTAAATGTACTCGTGATCTCTACGAAAGTTGAGCTCATTTTTTTTAAGTGTGTTTATTGGTTTAATAGGGATTAGCAAAAACTTAGTTGTGGGGTGTGATTGTACTCTAAAAAGTACAATCAGAGTCCCTAATTATAAACTATTGGTAGAAATTATTTACACATTATTTATCATTTTAATATAATTTTAGTATTTCTTTATGTTTTCCGTGTCTTCTGTAGATTTACAGCTAAAACCGAACAAAATAGAGTAGACATGCACATAGATCATAATTAATACTGAGAATATATATATATATATATATATGTGTGTGTGTGTGTGTGTGTGGATGGTATTATGGTGTGTATGTATTATATATTATAAGTATATATATATATATATATATGTATGTGTACAGGTGTGCAGTGGAAAACAAAGAAAAAAAATAAATAAATGCAAATGAAACATGTGACCGACAAGGAAGACATGAATTGAATGAAAGTTGAATAAAAAAACAAACGTGAGAGGCCATGCAATTATGGAATGCAAGTAAAGCCATTGTGGCCACAAGTGCCTTGTCCATAAATTGGCAATGGGGAGAGCTTTGGAAAGAAGAGCCAGGAGGAAAAAAAAAAAAAAAAAAAGCCGGAGAGCTCCATTCAATTGTTTCCTTTTTTAGGGCTAAATTTTTAGTTAATTTGCTAGTAGCTTTTCACTTAATTAGTTTTTCCTTTCAGTCTTTTCTTTACCGTTATTCTGTTGTAATAAACTTTTTATTTATGAAATCATTTTCTTTCAAATTATGTCATTTTATTATCATGAGTAGCTAGTTTTATTCTTCGAACCAATTGTAAAGATCACATAACGGTATTGCGATGATCAATTAAGATTTGTCTTTCCATTTCAGATTTATTCGAAAACTTAGTATTTTTTTACACAAGTTCAATATATTGCATACATGGGCACGGACACGTATATTATATGTACGTAATGGTTTGTGATTTGTAAACAAGTTTAAGTTTAGAAGTATCGTAATTAATATAGGAGTAGTGTAAAGTAAAGTACATGCTAGTTTACTCTACATTTTTCGGAGACTTGTATATTTTATGCGAGTCCTCTGTCTGGTAGGGACCAAAAACTCTTAATCTTAATATGGAATGGATTGCTTTTATATAATATGTAATTAAAATCTAGATCATTTTGAAAATTTAGACTTTTAATTATGTTTGTAATATTTTTTGCCTTGACAAAGCAGTTAGTATATGCAAATCTATAGTGAGAGTCTTCGATAATAATTTAATAAGTATCTAGTTAGAACATTTGAAAACATGTACTTTTAATTTTGTTTGTTACACTTATGCTCATCTGTTGGTTATCATTGAATATTCTTATATATTGGTTTATGAGGCTCAAGGGAGCCAAACGATTGACAGATGATAAATTTGTATTGATCAACCCCAAAAAAATCACATGATCGGATCAATTGGATCCAATGCTATTTTTAATCTGTTTATTTTGCAGTCTAAGTTAAAACCATCAAACCTCTGAAAAACAAAATATTTTTCTTTTGGTCACTATTTCTGCAGCTTTGTCCAACTCTAACCAATAAGAGGTGAAATTCAAACCAGTTGGTTTAGGTTTCAGCTTAAGTTGTCTGTGACGCTTCTGTGTCTAGCACGACTTAGTCGGTATCTAACACATTACTTGTGGTGAATTCTAGAACCTACCATCCGCAACTGTGATATTTCACATAATTTAGAACTCCATTCCCTGTGGATAGACTCCGTTCTTACCAGGTTATTTTAACTGCTACTTTATCGCACTTGTACTTGAGTATTTAAATTTTCATAATGCAGGTATAGACAAGCAATTTTAACACCGTGGTTGGAAAAGACAAGCATGAAGTTGTTTCATTCAATCTCATATTTGTTGCCATTATGGTTAATTGTTCTACTATCCCCACTACATCCAAGGAGTAGATTTTCAGTTCACTACCTCCATGGCAACAATTTAGATCAGAATTTTTACAAAAGACTCCATTTTTTACTGTTTGGTTGTAAATTTAATAGTTGAAAGATTTTCTGGCAAATTAATCAATTGTTTGGTTGCAATATTGGCCCAACAGTGGTCGGGTACGTGTTGGCGGCAGCCGCAGATGACAAGTAGTGGTGGCCAGAGGTAGCGGTTGTGGGTGACGGTGACAATGACAGTGGTGACGCCAAGTAGTGGTGGTGGGGGAGCGGACAGTGGCAGCATTAGTGGGTGGCAAAGGAGTACAAAGAAGGAAGATTTGTTTTAAAAATAAATATAAAAAATAAAAGTTATTTTTTTAACTTTTTAATATTGTTTTTGAATTATTAAAACAAAAAATAAAAAAAATATTTAGCAAGTATGTTTTATTTTTTAAAAGAAATTTGACAATATAAATGTTATTAAGTTTTATTTTATGTTCTCATTTTATTATTATTCCATGAGAGAATGGAATGACCATTCCCACTTTTAAAAGAGGGATTGATCATTTTAACAAAATATGAGAATGACCATTTCAACTTTAAATAGTGGTACTAAATAAGGGAATGAGAATAAAAGTGAAAAATTTAGAGATGCACAAAGCAATCGGAAAACCCGAGAACCGAATGTTCGGGTCTTCAAAGGTTCATTTCGGTTTTGGGTCTTAAAACTATCAAACTAATAAATTCGGTTCGGTTCCTGAGTTTGCATTTTTTGGACCCGAACCGATTGACTGACCCTACCCGACCCGAGACCAGGACTTGATCTATATATGTAATAAAAATTTGTATATATTGCATATATGTCTTTAAACTATTATTATTTGTACTTCATTATTGCTCATATGTTTTTATATATTGTTATTTAGTTATTTTTAAAAAATTGAGGATGCAAAATTATTCTTATTTTTTTATTGTTAAATAAAGAAACAATGTTTTCACACCATAAAAGTGGATCCGACCTGGCCCAAACCAGATCTAACTCGGGGCATTTGGTTCGGTTCCATGAGAGGTTTGTTCAGTTCTAGGTCCAAAATTTTGAAATCGATTAAGGTCGGGTCGGTTCTGGGTTTAGCATGGACCCGACCTAACCTAACCCATGCACATCCCTAGTTCAAATGACCATTCTATTTCCTTATATCAAATATAGTCTTAGGTATAAGGAAATGTAATGGAATGTAATGTCTCATTCCCTTATTTGTTTGCTTAGTGAGAATGAAATCATCATTCTCATTATCTTGTTTGATAAGACAAATTAATAAGGCTAGTATGAAATGAAATTTTAGTATATGGTATGAAAGTTTAATATTATATTATATATGTAAATCAAAAAGTGTAGCGGCGGCAACGGCGATGGTGATGGTGACTGTGGCGGTGGTGATGGTTGTAAATAAGTTTGGTTTTCTTTGAGATTTTAGTGTTCAATAAAGCTCGGTTGGCTCGTATGGTTTGTGTGTTGGGATGGTAAAATAGAATTATGGAAACATAAACCATTTATTGAGAGACTTGATTCTTTTACAAAGTTCATGGAAGCAGCAGACTCCGAAGCTTGGCAGGCCGGAGATGGATGGAAGCATACTCCCCTGTTTGATGAACATTTTGTAGATATATTGCACTTGAAACAATAGATAAAGGAAAACTTCATATCTCATTTGAAGCCAATTCTCAACAGCTAAATGATTTTTTAAAATTTTGCAAGCAAAGCAATGAGGGCTGTGGCGGCGGTGGTAGGTGGTGATGGTGGCGGTGGCAGTGGCTGGCGGCATGTGGTGATAGTAATGGCAGCAATGGTGGATGGTGGTAGTGGATGGTAAGAGAGAAAGTTTTGGTTTAAAAATAAATACAAAAAAATAAATAGAAATCTTTTTTCAAAATTTTTTAACTTTTTAAAATTATTGTTGAATTATTAAAATAAAAAAAAATTAGCAAACATATTTTATTTTTTTAGTAAATTTGATAATAAAGATGTTACTAAATTTTGTTTTATGTACTCATTTTATGGAAAAATAGAATCACTATTCTCACTCTTGAACGAATGAATGAATTTCATCTTTAAATAATTGTATCAACAAAGGAATAAAAATAAAAGTAAAAATGATCATTCTATTCTACTTCATTACTTGTACCAAGCATAGCCTAGTGATTTGTGATTTGGGATCCAACTCGTGTGGAAGTCTTTCGCAGGTTGATTTTAGCCTCTATGATCACTGAGTGATATGAGCATAAAGTGACGTCAGATAACTGAATGATTTTGTGGAGAAATTATGGTATGCTAAGTGGTTTTCATGCTAAGCAACTTTTCACTTAGATTTTAGCAAATTGTGGTTTTACAAAATAGCCAAAAAAATGTATTTTCCACTGGGATTGACTTACTTACCACAACTTGTTTACCTGGTACAAGTATTTTTTTTTTAAACTTAATTATGCTACAAGTGTGATTTTTAACTTATTTAAAAGAAGTAAGTAGAGCGTGTATATAAAACACACTTTTTTTAAATAATAATAAAAAAAAAAGAGGCGTGGCTGATAACCACATTTTTAGAGTGCATTTTATGAAAAAAAAAATTTACTTATCAAAATCTTAAAAAATTAGAAGTTTTATATTCACGCTTATCACCATCATCTTGGTTTTAATTGCTAAGGCATTCCATTGCCACAAATATATAATATTATCAATCTCATCTTGAGTTTTGATAAATCTTGCATTTATGAGAGTGAAAACTGGGTCGATGAAGTGGATGGGAGCCTTGCACTGTGAACAACCATGGTGGTGGGTGTTGTGCAAAGCAAGGGAAAAGGGAAGTAGGTTCAAACATTCAGAGATTTTTTCTCAGTTTTGGTGCTGAAGGAAAAAAAAAAAAAAGAAGGAAATTTAGTTCATAATTCTAACCCACCAAATAACTTATACCCCCCCCCCCCCCCCCCCCCAATGGAATGCTATAAGCATTCTATTTTTGCTCACTTGATAATCTCCAACTCGATTGGACTTACAAATCGACATAGACATTCAAGTCCGGAACCATCTTTCTAGACTTAATCCAGTCAATCAATCGTTTCACGAGTCTGCCAGGTCCAATAAAGACAAAATGACCAAAATGCCTTTGGAGCATTGCTTAGTCCAATCCCAATTGACACATCTTCCTAAAAATGGTAAGTCCATATTTCAATCTCAATTCCAGTCCAGACCAGTCAAACTTAATCCGATACGTCTTTTGTAAAAATTGATTACTCAAAAGACAAGTCCATCTAGCATAACATTGTCGTGCCCCGATTTTTTGCACTAAAGAAAAACAAGTGAGAAAAACACAATACTCTCTTGTTAGAACTTATCCTCCTAGAAGAATGAGTGCGACTAGATTTGAATTGATTTTAAATAAGGGCAATTGGAAAACAATTTGGAGTCGCTACCTAACTTGATTAAGGTGAGTTAGGTTACCTAAAAACTAAACACAATCCGAATATTACACTTAAGGTTTTTTGAAAAAGATTTTAAAAATACTTCCTCAAGAGAGGGATTTTAGGAAAACAGATTGTTTAGCAACCTTTGAAAATATTTAAGCCCTTTTAGAAAAATAACTTCTTTTTGGGTCTTCTGAAAACAGTGATCCTAAGTCCGGAGGTTGGTTACGTATAGGGAAGACGCACTAAGCCATCACCCTACCCCGTCCTTGCGATACCTACATGTCTATTCACCCTAGGTTCACTCATTAGAGTCTTTGATTTATAAATGTCCAATACTATCCACTCTAGAAAAGAATTTTTCGAAAGAAAATTTACATGATGCATGATACGCAAGTACAATAAAAGACTTTGATTTTGAAAATAGATTTGAAAAGAACTTGATTTGATGTTGAAAAGAGATTTGAAAAGAAGACTTGATTTTTGTTTTAGAAATTGAAAATAGATTGTAAGATTAGAAATTTGAAAATAGTTATGGAATTGGAGATTTAAGAAAAGTTATGAAATTAGAAACTTGAAAGAAATTATAGAATTGGAGATTTGAAAATAATTATGAAATTGAAAACTTGGAAAAAGTTATGAAATTGGAAGCTTGAAAAAGGTTATGACCGCACCCATGAGGGTTGCCTACGTATCCCTTTTTGAGAATTAGGTCAGTAGTAGTTCGGACAAGAGTCCGATATAAAATTTGGTTTGAAAAGAGTTTGATTTGGAACTTGGATTTGGAAGATTGAAAATTGAACTTTGATTTGAAATTGTCTTGGAAGATTTGAAAAGATTGGACTTTGATTTAAAATAGAACTTGAGGATTTGAAATATACCTTAGAATTGACTTTGAACTTGATTTGGAAACATAGAGTTTTGAAAATATCTTGACTTGAGTTGACGTTTGAAAAACCATCTTGATTTAGAAAAGAATTTTTGGAGAAGAGTTTGAAGCCTTTTAACTCTAGGGTTAGGGTCGAACTAAGGTTTAGACATCCTAGGACTTAGGGTAATCTAGGGTTGAAGCATATATATAATTGAATTGAATTGACTTGACTTGAGTTTAAGAAGTTTGACTTTGGAAAGCTTGATTTTGGAAAACTTAGACTTAGGAAAGATAGGACTCAGGAAAGACTTAAGGTTTAAGAAAGATTTAACTTGAATGTTGGACTTAGAATACTTAGAAGGTTGGAGTTGAAGAAAGATTGGATTCAGAAAATCTTAGATTTAAAAAAGTTTCAAAATAGGAAAGTTTCATTTTAGGAAAGATTTTGAAATTAGAAAGTTTTGAATTTAGAAAGTTTCAACTTAAGAAAGTTTCGAATTTGGAAAAGTTTCCTTATTAAGAAAGAGTTGATTAGGTTTGAGAAAGATTTAAAATTTTAAAAGTTTTAGATTTAGGAGAAGTTTGGGTTAGGAAAGATTTGATTTCTATTTCCTAAAATAAAATATTAGATTTTATTTCCAAAAGAAATGATTTGATTTTGTTTCCAAAAATGGAGAATTTGATTTAGTTTCCGTAAATGGAAGATTTGATTTAGTTTCCAAAAACGGAAGATTTGATTTGACATAGAATTGAAAAGGAGGAATTTTGAAAAACTTAGGTTTGGAAAGCTATAGTTTTGGAATAGGAAAAGTGATTTTGAAAATCTAAGATTTGACATAGAAAATAAAGATTTTAAAAATCTATGTTTTGAGAAAAGATTGGAAATCATGTTTTAGGAGAGAAAATTAGGGTTTCCTAACCATGGCTCTAGGGTTTGACTTGAACTAAAAAAAAAAGGGATTTTGGAAAGTAAATTTGAAGAGAGTTTTGGAAATGAGATTTGTAAAGAGATTTTGGAGAGGGTGTAGAAAACAATGTTGGAAATGGGATTTGAATGTGGACTTTTACGAGTTTAAAAATATCCCACTTTCCTAAAACGATTCTAACCATGGAAAGATTAGAATCATTCTAGGATTATGATTTTGAAAACAATAAAGATTTGAAAATATGGACCATAAAAGTCACTTTAAATGTAACACTTTGCTAAAACAACCCTAACCATGGAAAAACTAGAATCACCTTAGGATTGTGATTTTGAAAATAAGTTTGGAAAAAGAAGATTTAATACCAGTTTTGAAAATGATTTTCGATGCAAGTTTTGAAAACAAGTTTTTGAGAGATGCATGATCATGATATGCATAATACAAGTTGGGGTTGTGAACATATAAGGTTAAAGGCTTCACCACATAATCAAGAGAGTCGAATCCACGTGGTCTCTGGTTAGACTAAGAGAAAGCCCCCGACACGGTGACTTTCAATAGCCTACTCCTACATATGAATTGGGGAGTCCTTTGTTTCAAGCATGCAAGAAAGGTGGGTAGAAGATGGGGATCAAAATAAAAGAAAACCTAAGTAGGTAAGGAGAGAGAAGAGAGAGAGACAGAGAGTTTTGGGGGGTGGGGGGGATTGCATAAACGTAAATAGGAAGCCTACCTTGTGTCTTCTTTGTTTTGCTTGCTCGCTTGCTTTGGTTTTCGGGAGCTTCTGAGTTGCAGCACTTTAAGTGTTCAATGGAGATTTCGGAGGTTCATATATGAATGTATGTCAGTTAGGGTCAAGTGTGTAGGGGCTAGGGTTTTGTATATGGAGGCTAAGTTTTGGAGAACCTAAAGAGAGCTAGGGTTTGGAGGGGCTTCGAGCTCTGTATATCGAACAACAAAGTTTTTGGACTATGTTTGCTGATTCTTTTTATGCTGGAGGAGGCTCTGTATTTATAGACAAAAGAGTAAACTAGCGCCTGTTGTAGTGGCGATAGGCCAAAAATCCTTTTAGTGGCGCTAGGCCATTTTTTGGCTTAGCGCCACTACTAGTGGCGCTAGCCATTTAGGAAATGTTTAAGGTCGGCAAGTAACGTATCTTTAAAAGATTTGGGCACCTGTATTAATGACTACTATGCAATGTTTAGCATAACTTCACTAAGAGTGACTTCGGAAAGTCCGGAAATGATTTAAAGGGTCGGGAATGGCCAGGAGGGCCGGAAAGGGACTGGAACTCTTAGAATAATGTCTCTGGGAAGTAGAATTGAAAAAAAAAAATATAATGCCAGGAGGTGTTGGAAGGGTTGACCGGGCCATTGGGGGCAAAACGGTTAATCGAGCTGGAAAGCTGTCGGGATGGAGTTGGAATGTCCTAAAAGAAGGCTTGAGGCTTGAAAACATTAGCTAGAATGTTCTAGGAGGTTGCCGATTCAATAACCAGAGTCGGCGTGGTTGGAAAAGGCAAACAACCCATTAGGGGCAAAATGGTCATTTTATATCGGGCTTGCTGAAATTGATTCGGAATAATCCGAAAATGCGTCAAAAGGCCGAGGATACTACTAGAAGCATCCTTGGGAGGTTATCGGTTTGATACCCAGAGTCGGTGTGGTTCCCCAGGTGCTCGGCTATCTAAGGGCAAAATGGTCATTTTGACCAGAGGGTCTTAGAATTGGCCCGAAACCCATTGGAAGGCACCTAATCATGCTGAATTGTCTTTAGGACAATCTTGGAAGGGTGGACTTACCGCTTTGAGGACTTAGGTACTTTCTTAAAAAAAACATGCTAGAAAGCCCTAAGGGCAGTTTGGTCATTTTTCACCGAAGTGGGCTAGTAGGCACTGGTGTTGACCTGGGTTTTAAGTGTTTTCATCACTCTGACAGTTTGTGACTAGTTGGTTTTCAAAGGTATCCCGTCCTCTGGTAAACGTGTCACGACCAAGAGGCGAGTTCGGTTCCATGACATAAGGGTTTTATTAGCAATTCCCTATGTCAACCTGTTTGCGAGTGTTTCCGCCACTCTAACGTTTGCAAGTATTTTCGTTACTCTAACAGGTCATAATCATTTCAGAGACTGCATGATCTCGGGAAGCTGTTAGGTAGACTTATCGCCTGAAGAATCAACTTTCTCGAAAGGCGTGTTGAAACAAACATTCTTCATCGGCGGGTTAGTAGGCGCTAAGGGTGGACCATTCTACCATCTCGGGGACTTGGAGTCTCGTCCCGATCGATGGGTTTGAAGGGACTTACCGTTTCGAAGATTTTTTTAAAAAACGTGCCAAACTAGATGGTCTTACCATTTGAGGGATCAACTTTCTCGAAAGACGTACCGAACTTGATTTGAATGGAACTAGACTGAACTTGGATTTTGATCTTGGAATTGAGATTGAAACGAAGACTTACCGTCTTCGAGAAGACGTGCCCACTGGAATTGGGCCAGACAATGCCCCAAAGGCATTTTGGTCATCTCGCCTCTACCTGGGCCTTATGGGCCCGCGAAGCCATTGATTGACTGGATTATGTTTGAAAAGCTAGTTTGAACTGGAATATGTTTATATTGACTTGAACTTAAGTTTGGATGGATTGGAGGCTATCGAGCAGGCAAAAATGGGGTGCTTACAGACACATTTACTGAGAAAATACAAAACTCCTAGGAACGATAAGTTCCTTCACACCCATCAACCGGGACAGAGCCCAAGTCCTTGAGATGGTAAAGCGGTTCACTTCTAGTGCTTGTTGGGCCGCCAATGTAGAATGTCTGCTATTCGGCACACTAATCGAGAAAGTACCTAAGGCCTTGAGGTGATAAAACCATCTGGCAGCTTCCTAAGATCAAGCAATCTCCAGAATGATTGCACACTTATAAACATCGCAACTATCAGAGTGACGGAAACACTCGTAAATAAGTCGACATTGGGAATGCCAACAAACCCCCTATGTCACGGGACCGAACACACCACTTGGCTTTGACACGTTTACCAGAGGACGGGATACCTTTGGAAACTAACTCATCACACACTATTAGAGTGACGAAAACACTCAAAACCCAAGTCAACACTAGTGCTTACTAGCCTATTTCGATAAAAAATTACCAAAATGCCCTCAGTAGGCCCTACTGACGCACTTCTTGAGAAAGTACCTAAGACCTCAGAGTGGTAAGTTCACCTTTCTAAGATTGTCCCAAGGATAATCAAGTACGTTCTAGTGCCTTCCAGTCGATTCCGGATCGATTCCAAGAGCATCTGTTCAAAATGACCATTTTACCTCTAGGCATCTGATTGCCTTTGGGAACCACATTTACTTTGGTATCGAACTGGTTACCTTCCGAAAATGCTTTTAAATAGTATTCTCAACCTTTCAGTATCTTTTCGGACCATTTCAAGTCCATTCCAGTAAACCCGATGTGAAATGACCGTTTTGTCCTTAGCAGGTCGGTCGCCTTTTCCAACCACACCAAATTTGGGTACCAAATCTAAATTCCCTCAGAATGCTCTTAAGAGTGTTTCCAATCTTCAAGCTTTCTCACAGATTACTTCGGGTTGATCCCGGTGTTTCTCTAATTCAAATGACCATTTTGCTCCTAGTGGGCTGGTTTCTCTTTTCAACTATTTCGGCTTTAATCATCAAGTTAGTTACCTCTGAGACGTTCTTTTAGGGTTCTCGTCCATTCCCTACTAATTGTGGCTACTTGAAACCTTCTGGATCATTCCTGAATTTTTCAGAGTCACTCCTAGTGAAGATAGGCCAAAAATTGCATAGCAGTTACTAGGATAAGCGTCCAAATCTTTTGCCTTGCGTCTCTAAGGTCAAAGATCTATTTCTTGCCGCCCTAAGAAGTTTCCTACGTGGCTGGCGTCACTCCTAGTGGCACTATGCCAAAATTTGGCCTGACGCCACTATAACAAGCACCAAGCTGAAGTTTGGTTGCCTATAAATACATGCCACCCCCCTGCGTATTCTAGATCCACAAAATAACTCTAGAAACTCTACCTCTCCTTAAACAGACTTTGAGTTGCCCTATAAACCCTAGTTCTCTTAAGGCTCTTTCAAGTTCAAGCCTCCTACAGTCAAACCCTAATCCATACACTTCAAACCTTAGCCTCCAAGCTCATTTGAAGTTCAAGTTCAACCCCTTCAAAACTCTTAAAGGTCTTTCAAGATCAAGCAAGTTCTCGATTGAAGCCTTTAACCAAATAAGAAGACAAGATAGGGTTCTATTTACTTTTATGCAATTCCATTTCTCTCTTCTTTCTCCTAGTCCACATAGATTATTCTCTATTTTAATTCTCATTTTCTACCCCCTCTTCTTACATGCTTGAAACAAGGAACCTCCCGGTTCATGCCTAGGAAGACCTTGGAGGAAATCACTGTGTCGGGGATTTTCTTTGAGTTCAACCTAAGACGGTGTAGGTCCGACTCCCTTGGTTATGTGGTGAAGCCTAACCTTGTATGTTCATGTCCCTATTACATTGTTGCTATCATAATCATGCATTCAAAGGTATTTTCAAACTTGCATTCAAAACCGTTTTTTTCAAAGTTGTTTTCAAAACCACAACCCTAAGGTGATTCTAGCCATTTCATGGATATAGTTATTTTAGGAAAGTGTTATATTTAATATGACCATCAAAATCTATATTAGGGTTTCAATTCCTAATTGTTTTCAAAATCACAACTCTAGAATGGTTCTAGTCTTCTCATGATTAGAATTATTTTAGGAAAGTGAGATATTTAAGAGACTTTTCAAAGTCTATATTCAAGATTTTCTAAAATAGTTTCGCAAATTCACTTCTTAAAATTTTTTCTCAAAGATTTACTTTTCAAAAACCCTTTGTCTGGAAGTTCAAGTCAAAGCCATAGAGTCCATATTTAGGAAACCCTAGGTTTTTCACATAAAGTCATAGTTTTCTATTTGCATCAAAATCATAGATTTTCAAAACCACTTTCTACATGAAATCATGAATTTCCTAATTCAAAGTCACATAAAATGATAGATTTTTAAAACTAAAGCTTTCCAATTTCAAGTCAAATCAAATCGTGTCCAAATAAGAAACCCAATCAAATATTCTAGTTTTAGAGGTAAAATCTAATCTTCTGTTTTAGGAAATAGAAATCGAATCTTTTTCTAATTTCAGTCTTTCCTAATTTTAAATCTTTCCTAATTTCAAAAGTTTCCAAAAACAAAACTTTCTTTTTTTAATTGAAATCTAATCTTTCCAATTCAATTGCATTGCATAAAACCTAGGTTTTAGGAGTGCTTAAATCGCTAGTTACCTCAAACCTATATCAAACATTCTCAAACTCAATCTTTCAAATTTAATGTTTCTTAACTCAAATCTTTCCAAATCTCTAATTTCCAAATTCTAAATTCAAATATTTCCAAATTTAAACATTTCTTAATTCAAATCTTTTCAAATTCAAATATTTCTTACTTCAAGCCTTTCCTAAATCAAATATTTCCATAAATAGATCTTTCCTAAAATGGAAACTTTTCTAAAATAAAAATTTCTTAATTTGGAACTTGCTTAATTCGAAATTTTCCTAAAATCAAACTTTTTAAAATCAAACATTTCTATTTCAAGTGCATGTTTAAACCCTAGGTCATCTAGACCTTAGTAGGCCAAAACCCTATTTCAACTCTAACCTAGAGTTAAGAAATTTCAACTCTTTTCTAAGTTTTGGGTCTAAACCAAGATGGTTTTTAAACCCCAATTCAAATCAAGATAATTTCAAAGATCAATTCAAAATTTTCAAACTAGGTGCCCGTTTGGTAGGGCTTAAAAACCAAGTTTTTTTTTAAGCTTGCTAGTAAAATAGCCAAGTTTTTTTTAGCTTTTTTGCTTTTCTGATATTAGTTTAGATAAAAATAACAAAAAAGCAAAAAAAAAAAAGCAAAAAAGCTAACTTTTGTTGGCTTTTTTACTTATAAGCTTATCAAAAAGCCAACCCATAAGCTGTACCAAACGCAACCTAAGTCCAAGTTCTATTTCAAGGTTCGATTTCAAATCAATGTTCAATTTCAAATCTTCAAATCAAAGTTCAAACAAAAACCTTTTCAAGTCAAACTTTCCAAAGGCCCTAAAGTGTCTTTTCAAATCAAACAGGACTCCAAAGTGTATATTTTCAATTGAATCCCGAGTCCGAACTACGACTGATCTAATTCCCAATAAAAAGATCCGTAGGCAACTTTCATGGGTGCGGTCACAACTTTTTTTAAAATTTCAATTCCCTTTTTCAAAGTCTCTTTTCAAATTTTTTGCACTTGCATATCATGCATCACATCATCCCTAAAATGATGGCTTAAAATTTTTTTCAAAATCATTTTCAAATTTAATATAATTGGATATTGGATAACTGGATATTCTAAATGAGTGAACTTAGGGTGAAAAGACATGTAGGTACCGCAAGAGCGGAATAGGGTGATAGCCTAGTGTATCTTCCCTATACGTAGCCAACTTCTGAATCTAGAATCACTATTTTTTAATAACCAAAACAAAGTTATTTTCAAAAAAGGGCTTAAATCTTTTCAAAGGTTGCCAAACAACAAGTTTTTTTTTCAAAAAAATCCTCTATTGAAGAAGTTTTTCAAAACTTTTTAAAAACATTAAGTTTAATCTTCGGATTGCACTTAGTTTTAGGTGAGCTAACTCACCTTAATAAAGTTAAATGGCGACTTCAATTCTTTTTTAAAAGCTATTATTCAAGTCAATTTCCAATTCAAACTTAGTTATACTCGTCCTTCTAGGAGGATGAGTTCTAACGAGAGAGTACTATATGTTTCCCATATATTCTCGAGTGCAAAAATCGGGGCGCGACGGATGCCACATCCCGTATTTTTGGGGCATACTCATCCAGTCTAGAGAAGCAATCCAAGGCCAACTTTTTATCCAAACACATCATTTGTGGTCCAATCCAATCCTCCATGCAATCCAGGGCTAACTTTTTATCCAAACACATCATTTGTTGGCCCCATTGGATAACTAATCTAATCCTCCATGCCTTATACGACAAACAAACATGGCCTTAGAGTTCTGATTTGAGGTTGTCGTGTTGGACAGTTATAATGACTTGTAACTGTGAAACATGGTCATAGTGGATGTAAAAATGGCGGATCCTGAAACTTTATATGTATAATGTATATATATCAATTATAGTACTATGGATTCTGTAATTAGTTACAATGGGTATTATATTCACTCGGTTTTGGATTTGGTACCTCTACATCTAACGGTAGTCAAAGCCTTTGTGAGGATAATATATTTGGTTTTGGTTTGAACTCGTGAACCTATATGAACAATTTGCTAATGCTAGTTTGCTTGCCATACTCCCCTGTTCTTTTCTATTTGTGCAAAATCCAAACCAGAGAATGTTTTGAGATATGAAAGGTAAGAAATGATATTTGTTGTGTGTGTCCATAAGACATTTGAGTCAGACTCTAAAACTAATGCATACAGAAAAATAACATCATGTCATTGGCATTAGCAAATTGGCGTTTGAACAGCTTCAAAAAATTCCAGTTCGGTGCCATAGGGAGATACAACAAGAATATAATACAGCTCTCACCATTGTAAACAAGAGAGAGAGAGAGAGAGAGAGAGAGAGAGAGAGAGAGAGAGAGAGAGCAGGTTCCTAACTAGCAAATTTACTTCTGTGACAATTGTGGAGAGAGAGAGAAGGTATCATCATTCAAAAATGATTCAAGATCCATCATATCATCAAAATCAGCTGTCTCTTCTGTACTGTATAGAACCTTTTCATACAAACCCTGCAAGATGAATCAAAATAGAAAACATAGAACCTTCAGTGAATAAATTTGTATTTGAATTAGAAAATAATGTTGCAATATGCAAACAAACTGAATGCTGTCTAGTGAGGAAGAATTCCATGAACTCAACTGCAGATCTATTACTGAATAATGAGCAAACTTGCTTCGTGGACATAAGAATTAAGATTATGGTCGTTGCCAATATGAGCATCCAGGGCATACAGGACTCTAAAATTCATGTTTTGTCATGTCCTATGTCATTTGTACTTATGCAACGAGTGTGATTGTAAGGATGGAAGTCAAACAAGCTAGAAATCTAGTCTAGCCATGTATTAAGTGTTGCACCCAAAGTGTCATATGGTGTGTCATACTTATCTGTACTACAAGCACCTTTAAACATGGATATAACGAGGTGCTAGGGGACTCTTTCGCATAAGACAAGTCCCCCCTAAGTCACTTTATAAAATACAAGCTCTCTATAAATTAAATTATCTAGTTTGTCTATCTTGATCTTGCCTTCCTCCTTTGAGGTTGTACAACTAATTACAAAACCTGATCAGAACATATAGGTAATACATTCTCCCAAGTCGCCATTTCCGGTCCTGGGGCCCAAGCACATGCATAATTTCACAGAAGCATGGTATTTTGACAATTCAAAGTATTTCTTCTTGGTGAAATACCTGTGAATGTGAAGCTAACTGACAAACTGAAAACTGGAGGTATGACTCCTTTAAATACAATGTGCATTCTAGTTCTAGTAACAGATGTGCAACTGTGCCAACAGCTGGCTAATATTTATTGACACAAGCTAACTCAAGTTTTTGCTGCATCAGCTTTACATGAAAATGCTAGTGACACACATGCAACTGTGCCCACACCTGGCTATAATTTGTAATGACAAGCATAAATCAGGCTTTTGCAGCAATAGCTTTTTACGAAAATGCGAGCAAGAGATTAAGGCCCAAGTGGCTCACTTCCAGATTGAATTAAACCCAAGCAGCACAAACACTTCTAAAAAAGGTGCGGTGTCCGCGTCGGACACAACACTCGTCGGACACTCCCCAGCACGTGTTGGACAAGTGTCCAAATGTGTCTACTTTTCTGAAATTTTTTTGAATCGGACAAGTTTCAGACACTTGGGAGACACTTGTGTCTATCACTTAGATATACATGAAACACATTTCTAGTTTAAAGAGAATTCCTTGGTATCCAGTTGTAAATAAAAACAATACGATTTTACACATAATTTAATGTTTAAGTAATGAAATTATGGAATACGTGATTTTTTTTAATTAGTGGTATCTTGTAAGCTTTTCATTATCTTTGACTAAAATATTCATATATATGACATAAAAAATATAAAATATAACTTTTTTCCTGTCCTACCCTGTCGTGTCGTGCATTTTTTTAAAATTGTCGTGTTCGGTGTCCATGTCATGTCTTATTCGTGTCGTGAGTCCATGTGCTTGCTTCTTAGGATTATAGCAAGTCCCAAACTCCACAACTCTTTCTATATTGTATATTCCATTTCCCTCGGAAAATACAATATTGAATTTCAAAGATATAGGTTTTTACACTTCAGCAACATCTGAAATGCCATGTAACATGGACTCGGGTATGGGTGTCAAACGCGGATATATGTTTAATGTCAGATTCATCTAATTCTCATGTCAAAGGACAAGGGGACACATCAAAATATTCATATTTCTTACCATGCTTCCTTTATTTTATAGGATAAAATCATGATTATAAGGTGCTACAGAGTATTTCATACATAACATTGGGAGTTTCATGCATATATTAATGTATGGTAAACTCGAATTACTAAATATTTTTCTTGGGTAAATGTCCAACAATACATATTGGACACATATCCCATATACCCCTATCCCAGTGTTGGAGTCCAAGTGTTGTGTTTTACACTGGTGCCTCATACATTTTAGAAGAGTCCTTATAACATAGCTGAAATGTTTTAAAAGTAAAAATACCTTTGTTTCCTGCATCACTGAGACAACATTCAGCAGCCTATGGTATTGATCTCTTGCATCTGGATACTGAACCATGGACTTCAGCCTAGCAAGGGCCTTTTGCAACCGTTGTTCTGTTTGCTTTTGGCCTTCTTTTAGGAAATCATAGTCGTCCTCCTTTGAGGATGTATATTGCTGGCTAGAGCCTTGAGTAAGTGCTTCTTGTTTGAATCCACGCAAACCACTCCCTCTTCACCTCCAGCGCAAAATTACCTTCTCTAAAATTCCAACTGACCTGGTTATCTTTCTATAATTCTTCCTCACCTGGTGTCCTCTCACGTGAGCCTATCCACCATAAAAGCTCAAACTTAGAATTTAAGAACAGAACTTGAATGAAGGAAACATTTGTATGAGAATATTCAGGAAGATTATGTGCATAAATTATAAAAAGGAGCCAGGACTTCTAACAAGAGCATATCACACCTGAATTTTCACAATTCGCTGCGGGAATATCAAAAATTCTTTTCTGCCCTTCCAACCATGGTATTTATTTTGTATTTGCATTGCAGCAGTATGTACTGGCTCATCATGTTGTCCCAGCCTGCTTGCCTTGACACCAACAAGTGAAAGAGCATGCTCATCAGACATTCCAAATTTCTCATCACCATACTCTTTGAGCTGCTTTCTCTGGAATGACTGCACCCTGAAGACTTGATGAATTCGAGCAGCAGCTTGAGTAGCATTACAGACAGCAGCTAATGAATCCTTCAGTGACAGTCCATGTGCAAAGTCCCCATCACTGATTGGATTAGCAGTCCGTTCTGGAACTGTTTGTACAGCTTTTACACCAGAAACTTCTCCAGCATCACCCCCCGTAGGATCCTTCAACTGAAGAGATGACAGGTAAGAGCTCAAGGCAGATTCCGCAAGATAACCAGCAATCCCTTTGTGCCCTTCGCTGGAAGCTAGATCTGCAGGTGTTTGGCCAGAAGGATACATCGGAGTAGGATCTGTCCATGCTCCAGGAGCTGCGCCTAGGGAGATGAGGGAACCCACTGTCCGCTCTCTAGTATCAACAATGTTTGAGAAACAACATAACCACCCAAAAATAACAAAACATGAAAAGGAGCGCCCTTCAAAAGCACTTGAAAGTTGACACTCAAGAAAGTTAATGCGATAAAATTTCCTGACAACCCATATGTTACATATGTTACCTTGGCCATGGAAAGGAAGACAAGATATGAAGAGTAAGAAACACTAGTATAGCCACCTATGAGAAGAAAAGAAAATAATAACAATCCAAGGTCCTTACCTGCCATAAGATGCTGCCTAATGAAGTGCCGTCGACCCGTTTACGTCACAGAAGTTGACACTTACACCTGCCTCTAGTGTGGGTGGTATAGCCCAATCATAACCAAGTGCTGCTGCAAAATGTAGCACACCTTGACCATCCTCATCCAATACACTAGCGCCTTTTCCACCTTCAGCAACCTTCTGAAGGAGCCATTCATGCACCTTCTCCTTCAGTAGCTTTTGTAGCAGCTGCTATTTTACTTTCTCCAGGGAGAATTCATTTTCTGAAGAAAAATTTAGCATTTGCTCCCACTCATTGAGGTCCACTTTTAGTAGTGAACTGGTTTTACTGCTCAAATGGGAATTCTCACCTTGAGCACTGCAAACTGCACCTGGGGGACTGGCAGATTCCAGAGACAACAATTTTCCAAATCGCATACAATGAAGAATTTCATTTGTGCTGCCACAGTAAATATCTGTAAAATCCACATCTTGAAGGTAGTTTATTTTGTACTCAAATTTTCGCACTTCACTACATGCTAATCTATTGGAACATGTTACATAAAAGGGAACCCTCCCTGGCTTATGTAATGGAGCATGGCAACGAAGTACACCATCTGCTATAACCTCTGCTGGAACTTCTACTTCTCCAAACATACACGACCACTTACACTTCTCTACATCTTGTTGACTCTTCAAGAATATTCCCGTAATCAAGACCAGGTCATCAAATACATGAGAAGAAAATAAAAACAATTTCATTGCTAGTATAATCCCTTGCTAATTTATCCCGTAGACAGTGAATAGCAAAGACAAGTCACTAGCCTAGTTGAAATCATAGTTGGTAGTACACCACATTATCTTGCACCTTTATCTCTAAGCCTTCATATGCCCAGTTTGGCAAGAACTCAATAATGCTAAAAAGTTGGTCCTGCGACAGATAAGGGACCCAGCATATAGGTGTCTGTGAGCACTTGGGATGCAGTGCTGGAATCATTTACTCCATCTTCAGTTTCAACAGTCTCCCAGTAGGTCCCAGAGCTGGACTGCATGTGATTCATTTATGTCTCCCAATTCCTTATTCATCCATCGGTCAAAGCTATCAAGCTTCTTCAGATCTCCTCTTAGAAAGCCATCTAACAGAGGCTGTTTCAAATGAGAATGTTCAGCCTTTCCCTCTACTGTTGGATTGCTCTCTAATTCTGATTTCAGAGCACTTCCACCTTCTGCACATGTGAGTTGCATCTGAATGTCATTCTGTGTATAATACTTAGTTTGCTCAGCAGGATGGGGATGGCAGGGCCCTGCAGAGTTGAGTAGATCCACACAATTAACTCCTCTGTGAAGCCCAGTGGTGAGATGATATGCTGAGTCCTGATACAAATTCTGATCGATGGACTGCTTCGATATGCAAGAAGGATCACCTTCAGAAGTCTGTTTGCAAGGTAAGTCGAAGCTTGAATGTAAATATTCAATTCAGAGATGCAAATGCAAGTCTTTACAATTGGATGTGATAGATATGCTTAAATTGACAGAGGGAATAGACTTATGAGGTTCATGAGTGCAACTTTTATAAACACTACTACAAACTAAGATTAAACTATGAAACAAAAGTTAACATAGTGCACCACCAAGTTGGTTAAAAAAACATAAATATTGAAACAGATGATACAGTGCTAAATAATCTGAAAAAAATGACCAGTTTCAAGTGGAGCATGCTAAGGATGGTACAATCACACAAAAAAGCCATGCTACTGCATAATGACTTCCCTAGTTGATATAGACAAATTTCTACAAGAGAGCATGGTTGTGAGAAATACCAGGCAATCGTATTATCCAACAGCACGGAGACATTACCAGAATATAGGGCCAAGAGACTGAAGTCACTGAACTAGTGAACTCTTTCCCCAACTAACCCTTTTTTTTTTTTTTTTTTTGTGATGGGTAAAAGTTTGTTTTATTATGGGTAGGGGAGGGGCTGCTGGGGTTTGAACCCCAGACAATGAGCTTGGCTGTTCAAGGCCACAACCACTAGGGCAAGCCACTTGCTCCTCTTTCCCCCAACTACCACTTTATATCTTGTGTCTGTCTACCCTAGGACATAATAAGGATAATCATAACATGCCTCCAAATGACCTAGCTTTTACCTGTTCGTAAGAAGTCAGTAAACAGTAAATGCACCCCTACAGAAACAAGAGCTTATATGGGCTTCAAGAAACAGTTAATAGAGTCACGAGCTAACTTATTAACCCTTACAGCCATCGTTATTGATATTTACTTAAAATCACAAAGTTGGTTACACCCTGAATGAAGCAGTTTTGAACTTTGATTTTAACTGAATCTTAATTATCCAAGCTACAGAGTTTTGGCCCAAGACCAACTGATTCCCTTCGACAAATGCCCTCGTTTCTCCGCATAAAAAAAGAAGAGAAGAGAAAATAAGGTGGAGAAGAAGAGAAAGTGAAGGGAAGATTTGAGTTTTTGGTTGTTTATACAAAGGATACAAATCGAACAGGAAGAGAAGTAATCGAGCTCAACCAAATCCATGTGTAAATTGTAATGCACTAGCAAATTGCACTAAGACGTAGATTTCTACCCAAATCACCTCACTCAGGTGACAGTTTTAATGGACCCAAAGAGGTATGATCTCTCTCCTAATCTGTCCACCTCATTTTCTCCCTTCTTTAGACAAATCAAAAATCATGTAAAAGGAGAAAATTCCACAAATTCCAGTCTATTATCCACTCCTCACTAATCAAATGGTGAATAAATCTTCTTCCTTGTAAGTCCATAAAACTCAATTTTTATTGAGGTAGTTTGAGGGAAATTTATTTGGCATGCTGAAGCTCATCTGAAGTCAGAACTTAATTGAGATCAGGCACGGGACAATAAATTCCGATTAGTGGCAGAGATGCAAGAAATGGATTCATCTTTCCATTTCAATCAATTCAAGAATGAGAGAAACAATTAATTCCTCATTCAGGTATTTCCACATAGTATTCTTGCTTATTTCAGTGATCCTCAATACAAAATAAAGAGTTAAGGAAATAAGAGCATTTAACCATTAAAACACATGATTGAGTATTGAGGAGTCAATTAATTTAGGCCACCAAATCACAGTGGAGCAATTTTTTTGGATGCAACTCCTGAGGAAGTACATCACAATAAACATAAGAACTGGGCAGCCAGATTAGCCAAGTGGGGAGAGAGAGAGAGAGAGAGTGAGAGAAATTGAATTCAAAATCATTTTTGGAGATAACCATTTTTGTGTAGAGACAGATCGAATATCCCGACACAATGGCTTCTTAATAGCACCAGGAATGAGAAAAGCAAATTCCAATGCATTCACAAAACTGAAAAATTGGATCTACTGGATCGCACTTACCAAGAAATTTTTTTTTTGGGTTCAATTTTTCATGTACAGTTACTCTAGAAACAGTTTACTGACTGACCAGTTTTTAAATAGAATAAAATATGCTATACTTCTTAGCATGAGTTAGTTTGAAGGCAAAGTGTATATTGAGGGAGGCAGATGGTAATAGAATATGATAGGATCTAGGAGTGCACAAAGGAACCAAAAACCCCGAGAACCAAACTAACCCAGCCTCAATGGGTTGGTTTGGTTCGGGTCTCTCAAAGGTTCGGTTCAGTTCCTGGGTTTGCATTTTCTGGATCCGAACTGAATCGAGAACCAACCTGACCCAACCCAACATGAGAACCGAAGCAAGACCCGATCTATTTATGCAATAAAAGTTCGTATATATTGCATAGATGTCTTTAAACCAATGTTGTTTATACTTCATTATCGCTAATATGTGTTTACATAGTGCTATTTAATTATTTTAAAAAAATTGAGAATACAAGATTATTATTATTATTTTGTTTTTAAATAAAGAAACTATGTTTCGTATAAAAAAAAAGTGGACCCGACCTGATCCAACCCGAGCTAGACCTGAGCTACCCGAGGCATGGAACCGAACTAAACCGAATCAACCCAAACTGACTCGGGTTGGTTTAGTTCGGTTCCATGAGAGGATCGGGTCAGTTCTGAGTCCAAAATTTTGAAACCGAT
The DNA here is from genome assembly GCA_033060915.1 of Euryodendron excelsum. Classification (NCBI taxonomy): domain Eukaryota; kingdom Viridiplantae; phylum Streptophyta; class Magnoliopsida; order Ericales; family Pentaphylacaceae; genus Euryodendron; species Euryodendron excelsum. The sequence continues at coordinate 24,588,527 of CM065385.1, read as the reverse complement.
CAACATCGGGTCAATTTTGGGCTTAAGCATGGACCTAACCCATGCACACCCCTCAGTATTAGGATCAAAAAGCAAAATCCAATGCTCCCTTTTTTCAGTTACCAAAATCCACTATTTACAGGATTAAAGGATTAAAGTAGGATAGGTTAATTGCATGAGAGCCTTCGTTGTATTGCACAATAGATGCATAACTTTGATGCTGAAGGGAAAATTCTACAGGAACATGACCAGACGTGCTCTAGCTAAAGAATGCTGTGAATTTTCAAAAAGAAGTGTGGCTAAAATGCAGTATGAAGGAGAATTTTCTGTGAAACAAAACAGGTAGAATTAGAAGTGAAAGAATTAGTGATATGGCAGCAAGTATAGGATATAATATAAGAGAACAACAATTAAGAATGTTTTACTATGTCCAACAAACACCAACAATGGAACTGACAAGGAAGAGTGACATTCTCCCCATTGAGGGTAACACTAAGAGAAGAGAAAGACCAAAATTCATGCGAGTTTAGATAACAAGGAAAGACATGCTAGTGTGCTGTTTAACAGAGGTTTATGGTCATTGATAAAGAAGACAGGGAAACATGATTCATGTAGTCAATCCTTAATAGTTAGGACAAGTGTAAGTTGTGTTGAGTTATTATCGCTTCATCCTTCCAGCTTATGTTGCTTGAATATGGATGTGGCACAGTAGGTAAAACTCGACATGGTAGGCTCCTGAAAAGTAGAACATGATAAAATCACGGTGCGAAAGCATGCATGTGTGTTGTCCTTGAGCTCATCAAGGTAGCAAATGGTGCTAGGAGACTACAGAGCAAGCCCTAACTATTTGATATATGTATATATGTATATATGTAATTGCATGAACATATGCACAAACACAACTATGATGACTCCTCTCCTCTTCCCATCCCCACTTTGATAAAACACTTCAAGCACCCTAGTCTTGTTCCTAAATGTGATCAGCTTTTAATAAATATTGTATAAACCTTAGTTCATCTGTTACGCACATCTTTTTACCATATTGCTAAGCTAAAATAAAGTCCTAGACGAGCTTCCATTGTGTTTGGTCATGCTATGGGAAGCATCCAATAAGTGCCAGCCAAATGTCTGAATTACTTATTTCAATTAAGATATCAAAGTTGTTTGAACACATCTAGAAGTGCCCAAAAAGCTTAAGTGACAAACGAACAACAATACAAGTGTTGCTCATCCCTGGAGTGTGTATGCTTCTTGGCTAATGACAAAGGGAGGTATACATTGCCCCAAGTCTATCTTAAGAACTGGCTAAAACTATAATGTAATTTTTCAATAGGTGCTCAAACTGGAGACACATATTAACCAAGCATTAGTGGATTATGCAGAAACACAATGGCAGCAGTGCTGCTGCTAACATTTCCTAGACCGGAAAAGGTGGCAAATTATTAATAGGGATTATGCAGAAACACAATGGCAGCTGTGCTGCTGCTAACATTTCCTAGACCGGAAGAGGTGGCAAATTATTAATAGGGATCAATGAGGTTCTGCCTGATAAGGAACACAGATGAATTAGATCTCAGAAACACAATCTCAGTATTTGAATGTCTAAGGTAAAGACATCTTCAGTTTTTAGAAAGATCCTAAATCATTTTCATAGTCTCACTTGGTTCTCTAGATGTGATTTGTCTTCCATGCAAGGTAACAAGGAGACTTGAACCCCCGACATCAACATGATCTAAATATGTTAATTCCAAAGCACACTCAAATCTATATAATTGTGAAAATTAGTTTATTATGTGTGCTGAAATCAGAGCCCCTAATATTGCAAATTATACCCACTAAATATTTTAACCAATGCTACAGTGTGGGTGCTTAGGGGGGCATTGCTGGGTTGCCAAGCATGAGAATGCGCATTTTAGTTTGAGAGCAGCCACTTTGTGCAAATAAGATCAAATGTTAGATCTGTATCCCGTCTTACCTCTCATAGCATCCTTGGTTAACAGGGATCAACACTCGGTAATGTCCTACTGTCTGGGTGCTTCTGAAAGAAGTTAACTGGCTTCGGTGGCACTTCGCTTAATACTATAACATAGGAATCTTGTGTTCATAAAAATTTAATGATTCCACTATCACTATATAGACTCAAACTATCTATGTCTGTGTTGCAACAGTTTCCTGTCATGTGCCCAATTTATTAAGTAAGTTAAATAATTTGAAATCCCAGCAATATATCTGCTGAAAGTTAAGGTAACTCACCCAGAGCACTACAATAAACACAAAAAGCACATGCATCCATTCTTATCTTCAGTTTATAACGTAGAGACAATAAAAGAAATAGAAGCAACTCCCACTGAGATAGCAATTATCAGCATCTATCAAGTTTTTAGTATGTAGTAAGCATGCATGGTCATATAAACAATAAAAATATGGGGTACAAGGCATGGATAAAGCATATTTTCAGTCATTCCATACCTGCCACTCCTGCTTTTTACCAAAGCCATCTGTCAAAATTTGCCCCAGTTTCTCATTTCCTTGTCCAGGATTAGAACTTATGGTGTCAGGTTGGTCAGAGGGAACTGATGGCTGAAAAGGGATTGATTGAATTCCAGCCCCACTGTTTGTCAATACATCCTCCCAAGATGGGAAGTCAAGGTGTCTCTGGGGCTCATATGTTAAAGCAGCATTGGCACTGTTTTTACCCTTATCTCTTCTAGCGAGTGGGACAAAATCCATCCCAGGAACAGCAGGCAACTTTCCTTGATAATCATCTGTTAACAGCTCTAAGTATTACTACCATTTGATATGTCTCATCATGTATACACTATATTATGCTCAACTATCAAAAAGCATTGGAGAAACAATAAAACCAAATGATTGAAAATAAAATGAAAGAAGAAGACACAAAACGTGAGAAAGGAACAGGATAATAAGGGGCAGAGAGTCCATCAGCCATCTTCTCCATTACTTGTGGTTGTAACTCAAGAAAAGGGTGGAATCCCGAACTTGCTTGGTGATTACATGCTGCATCCAATTTATTTATCGTGAAGGAGGGCTATAATCAATCAACTTAGCATCACCAAAGTAATGCTAAATTGTCAATATGACACAATGTTAACCGTTTGTATTGAATTAGAATTGAGAAAAACACCTGACTCAGCATCGTCATATTCTGAGGCCTGAGTGCTGTTCAGGCTCGTAGTATCTGTAGTTTGTGAAGTTACTTGGTAGTCATATGGGGCAAATTTAGAAGATACAGAACTTTCCACATTGGAATTGGGTACAATTTCTTCACTTTCTTGAGAATTGGGAATAGCTTCTTCAGCCTCTTTAATGCAGTTAAAGTGTGCCCTATTTCCCTAATAAGAAAATAGTGATAAATGAATATTTTAAAGCAAAATAAGAGTTCTTATATTGTCTACAAAATATTCAGGGAATCAAATACAGGTATGAAAAATAATGATATTCATAGGTGAGGGAGGGCGGATTTCAAGCGATACCCGACGGCCAACAGGCAATGCTAGCAACAATCCGTCTCAAGTCACACTCTGGAAGTTTGAAGAAAATGAATATTAGATTGTGGTCCTGATGCAAGTATAACGAAGTGGATCCTGTTTAGAAAAAAACTCATTTTTGGGACCTTGCTTTTGCACTGTCCAAAACATTCTTTGTGCTTACAAATCTCATCAAGGAAAAAAAACAGGTCCATTGTGGTTCAACACCAAAGCGATTCCAAAAAATCCACTTTTATGTATGACTATGTTAAAATGACTCATTAAGATAGGAAGTTTGCAGCAGTCAAATTAGGTTCTAGCTGAAAAAGTGGGACTCATTTGTTTCAGGTATTGAGAAACCTGGCCAAATCCGAGTTTTGACCTAAGTTATGTTAAACAAACTTATACTCCATTACATTCATAAATTTTAGCTAGTTTTCTACATATTCAATTTACTTCGGCAACTATTAACGTATTACACACTCAGGAGCACACAATGATGGAGATTTGCTTTTATCCTGATCATACTCATTCTCTCTAAAACAAGAAAATTAATTGAAGGTGTTGTGAAATATTAATAGAAAGTAATGCTCCCAAAGCACAATACTTAGCTCAACGGGGGAAAAAGTAAGGGGATTTAGTGACACTACCATAAACAATTAAATGACTGACATCGTGTTGTCATGGTAATAAGACATCTCAGGAATTTAGATTTAAGCCTTTACGTGATTGAAAAGATAATCTAAGAAATAAACCACTGATGAGATGCTAAAGCTAGCAGCAACCAAGAAGATAAAGGCAAGTCATAGTACACCAGAAAACAATGATAAAGTTCAAAGTTCAAACCAAGGGTGCCACGAAAAGAAGTAGAAGGTTATAAAAAAGAGTGGTGCAGTAAAATATCAAACCTCTACACTACTCTCTATTTTATGGTTGCTATCACCTCCTCCTTCACCACTGATTTTACCATTCTATTTGGTCCACAACTTGCATGTGGTTCATGCTCTTTGACCACATGTTGGTCTTGGCTCAATTTCTTGGAGTTAGTAAAAGGCTACATATGCTGACTGTGACAATATTCGTGTGGTCTGATGTCCCTGTAGAGGTTTTCGTCCTGCTCTCTATTAGGTTTAGAGGACCCTTTGTTCCCCTTCCCTCTGGGGCAGGCAACAGAGAGACCACAAGACAAATACCAGTAGTTAATAGAGAGAGAGAGAGAGAGAGAGAGAGAGAGAGAGAGAGAGAGAGAGAGAGAGAGAGAACCTGGTGTATAATATTCCCATTCAGCTCTTCAAATGTTTTGTTCAGCAGGTTTGGATCTTGGACATCGAATACAAGTATGAAAGGTAATTATTAAAAACAATTAAAACAATTAATTTCATGAAATTATTATTATAGGACATGCGTGACTTAGCACAAATAAATCATTTGAAGTACAGAGAGAAAATTATGTTGAGAGGCTGGACCATGCCATTTTAAACCATATCAGTTTCTAAGCCTGATATTCCTAGGAGGTCATCAGTTCAACAAGGTAAACTTCAACCTTGTTCAGCCATATCGTTCATTCAAGATGCTAAAATTGATAGAACTGTATACTTCTTATTAATTTTTCCACCAGAACAACTATTTTCTTTTCACATATTGAAACTGTCATTAAGTTTTGGTATACTCCAATAGTTGCTGCCAAAGACCGTTTTAAAGAGCAAACATAAGCAGTTCCTCAAAAAGAGTGGCTCCTTCACAAGCTACTTGATGAACAATCCATTTCTTGCCACCAGTTGACCCAGGATGAACCAACCAAGTCCATTCACCGAATGGGTGTCCAGATCAAATTTCTAAATGTTGCCTCTACAAGTATTTGTGTCACAACTGATAAGTTGGTTCAGAGAGCATACAACACGGTAGGAAGATCAAAGGTATTGACTGCCGTGGCGCTAATAAATCAGAATGCTGTTGCAGTTCACACAGATTTACCCAGCCAATAATATTCAAATAAATGTCAATGACCGACTTGCAGCTTATAAAGATGTGTCACTTCAATCAAGAGATCAGCAACTGGAAAAATGAAAGAGAACAAGGAACCGAAAGGGAAACACCTATAGACAATATTATAGCTAATCATGATGTACTAAAGCCTATGGAGGAGCTTTGCAAATCAAAGAAGTGCTAAATTAAGAATGTTTTGAGTAATATGAACATCGCAACGAGCATTAGTCCAAAGGGAAATTGGCACTGACGCAAAAAGTTGGGCAACAAAACACATTAGGTTATATTTTTCATAGCAAAGTTCCAATATGTATGAACCATATACACAAGAAACCTTGAAACAATAGAGGTGGGAAAGCCAGAACACATTGTTCTTCTAAATTAGCCAGCATGATGTAAATGACTAATTGTGATTATCTAGAATACAATAAAGAGAGAAAGAAAGATAAGAATAAGTTGTAACCTTTACTTCCCGGTAGTGGACGAGAACAACGTGTGAAAGCTCCCTGCAGCAGGTGTTATTCAAACAAGAGGCAAATGAGAATGTGCAAACAAAGCCCTTCCAAATTAAAAACTAGAAGAAACAAAAGCGGTAAGACAGTGAGGATTTCATGAACTTCCACAAATTGATTCCAAGTTTATGAAAGTACACAGCTATGGAAATGGCTGTAATTCCAAAAATTATAATGATTAGCATGACAAGAGAAATCAGGTAGAAAACTTTCAAACTCTATTTTCTCCTTTATCCCATAAATACAAAAGTTATGGAACTTCCAACGCAGAAAAACAGTTTCATAAGCATATATTCAAATCCATGAGCAGATATAACAACTGTCCCAAACTCTACTCGGCAACCAACAGATTACAGAAGTATTAACATTAAACGAAATTGCCTAGAGGTTGTCCAATAACACAGACATTTATGTATAATATATATATATAGAGAGAGAGAGAGAAAGAGAGAGAGAAATGCAAGGATTTGAGAAAATAAAAGAAAACCTCTTCGTTAGACACAAGGCAAACTTTTTAGACACTCACTCTTCAAGCAACCAATAGCTGCGCCTTTGAAAATTTTCATTTTCTTCCCCATGGGCATAGTAGCAATGCAACACATCTACACTTCCAGCCTGAGAAGATGTTGTGCAAACACATTACTTTGGAAGTGTAACAAAATTGTACAGCATGAACTACTCATTATATTAGAAAGTGAAAAATTACCAGAAGATATCAGCAAACTTTTGTCCGTCAAAACATAGTCAACTTTAAAAATAAAGCTTCTCTTCAACAAAAATATAAGCATCGTCCCTTCGCACAAACCTTGAGCCTCTCATGAGCTTCCTTCACCGTCTTTCCATCTTTCTTCTTCCTCCAGTAATGGCCATCTTTTCTAAAGTATCTCAACACCTTCCGATCAAAAAGAAAAAGTGAACCATCTGAAAAGAAACATGCATGTCAAGCCAAGATACTTGCATTTGCTAGTTCCCTCTTTATTGACTATCCAAGTCTGAAGGAACAGCCTCAACAAAATTTAATCATAAAAATGCACTAAAACAAAGATAATGACACTCCTAGATCATAAACATGAGGACAATAATTGCAACTACAACTTCAAATTCTGTTGTCGTCTTTTAGCTAAACATAAAATTTGTGCAACTTCTACCTATCTAGAATTATCAATTACAAAAAGGACTGAACCAAGGCAGGTGACTTAAAACTCCAAGGTTCTTGCAGCCGATTGTTGAGGATCATGATAAATAGGAAACCAAAGGATAATGAAAAAGCGACAAAGCAATCTGTATCTAGTGAGGAACAGTATGAACACTCTTTCACAATTAAATAAGCAGGACTCGAAGAACCAAGACACCAGACAAAAATTTTTGAAATCACAAATAATCAACATCTCCGCAGCAAATATTGCAGTTGCATTTTTCATGCCAGAGGTTTTGTGGAGAATGATGGCCCAAGCAGAATGTAAACTCTAAATGTATTTCAACAAAATCAATGAAGAGGCAAAAAAAAGAATACATTAAAGCTGCTAGGCAATCTCCTTGAATTTGAAAGAGGTTACAAACAGGAATCTCCATTATGATGTCCATTGGAACCACAACATAATTATACTTGGCAACAACGAATATGAAGGACCAAGGAGCGGAAGTTTAATTCAGAGAGTTGGGCAGAAGGACTAAACAATTATGTAGAAAAAAAGACCCGAGAAGGTATGAGGGTAAAGTGCTATAAATAGGCAAGGGGGGTGAGCTGTTAAATTGACAGAAGTAAATGCCAACTTGAAAGTCCAAGAGAGAGAAAAGGAGAGGGGAGTGGAGAGGGAGGGAGAGTGATTTGGGGGAACAGAAAAGGATTTCATCAGAGGCCTTGAAAACTACTCTAGTTTCGTAATGTCAAACTTCTCTAGTTTGTTTATGAATAGAGCTTCATAGAGTAGATGTTAGGACTTCTTATTCGCACTTTTTTCCTATACATAAAATGTGGAAGATATTCTACTATTTTGATATAATAAAGTATAATGTATTTGAAATGTAAAAAAATGATGTACTAGTTACTATTTTCATTGATAATATAAAAATTCATATTTGTTCGTTGTCATATCCTTGCTATATTGTGTCCTAATTTCTTTTTAATTTTCTTGTCAGCTTGTTATTATCATGTTGTATCCAGTCCCATATCCGTACCATGCTTTTCGTTTCTCACACTCCATTCCATCCAGAAGATCATGTGAAAATAAGAACAAATTTGTAGAAGTTTGTTTAATTGCTTATTGTCCGACCAAATGCAGCCAAAATTCATACTTGGAGGCATATTTGCAGGCTCTGGAGCAATACAGAATTTTTTGTAATTTGAAGAATTTCACAAATTTCAGCTGGATGTAGCCATCGATGCTGGGCCTCCAAAGAGTATTTGCTCAATATCTGCATTTAACCATAAGTTCAGTTAATAATTTGCTGAGTTCAAATGCCCAGGCAGAAAAAAGCAAGAAAATAGCATACTACTAAACCACCAGGTTTGAAACAATGCTGAAATACCCTAGTCAGTAGAAACATATATCCATCTATTGTAACAAAATAAAGAACTTCAACTTTTGGCACATTTCACATAATCGAAAGCTTTCACCTGCTTCTAAGCCATTATTTCTGCAAGTATTTCACCTCTGTAATTCATCTATGCCTTCCAAATCTAATCCATAGTTTCACACTCCTTTTCCATAGTTTGACTCCATTTTCTATTTTCCAGTCTCTCTAATTTAAATTGCCTCCAATTCTGCAACTCCCTGTTTTCTCCTCTCAGGTTCTCCAGTCATTGAGACATTCCAAACTCCAAAGTGTATTTTGTTTATTAATGATGTAGCTGTAAATGTAGGGGCAGTGTTCAAAGTTTATTTACCTAAGAACTTGAAAGAAGCTTTGAAATAAGAAAGTTAAGTAAGAAAGGCTAAGCATAGGCGGAATATGAGCTCAGTAAACTAGGCATCAAAATGAGGAAACAGCAGGATTGGAGGCCATAAAAGGACTAAAGCAGTCCTTTTTCACTTATCATGTAATGTTAATCCATTGGAAAGGGATCATCAAAAAAGACATGTCATACAGAAATAGAGCGACAAGGCTAGACTGAAAATTGATTGCATTATGTGCTTGAGATATACCAATCGACAAAAAAGGAACCCATTATGATGGCCTCAGGCAATTAATGCTTTATCATTAAGATATTGCACCCTAGGAAACAATGTATATAACATGAGAATTGCTGAAATACAAATATTTTGATAAATAGTTACTATCGCAAGTACTTTTGACCCCTCCTTCGGCTACGCCTCCTCTAAGGGAGGAAGGGGATTGTTCTCTCTATTCTCCTAGGAGCTGCCTATTGGATTACACCCTTCCCTACTCTTTTGGGAATCCAGGAAGGGCTCATGCTACCAGCAGCTCCTGCAGCTCGTTCACTTGCCTGTACTGTGAGTGCATACTCTGCGAGCTAAGCTCCTACTAGGAGTACTCACTCGTAGTAGCTTGCTTAATACAAAGAATTCTGGCCCATCCATACCTAGGAGAGGTGAATCAGAGCAGGAGGGTAGGCCTCGTAGCTCTTCCTATCTCTAAATAAGGACCTAAAGTAGGGAATTTAGGCAGGGTAGGGATGGAGTAATGACTATTGTCAGTACGTTATAAAACCCTTATTAAGACTCTAAAGGATGCTATTAAGGCCATAGAATATTATTAACACATAAGAAGCTGCATGCAACACCAATTGTAGCAAGTTAAATTAAAAAAAGCCCCTTACAATAATTATTTTTTCAAGAGTTCTCATCATGAAACGAGTGTCAGAATTAATCAAATATGTTTCTTACTTAAAAATTTATCCAATATCCGCTCTCGGCTAGTTCTCAACAAATCCAACAATTCCCAACTCCGCAGTCACTAACATTCTATAGATACAAATGCAAGTAGATATATAGATGTGGGGGGGGGGGGGGGGGGGGGGGGGGGGGGGGGGGGGGGGGGGTGGGTGGTAGGTGGGGTTTGGTGAGAATTGGAAAGAATCGTTCTACATTTAAATTTAGTAGAATTCGAAGAGGAAAAAAACTAAAATAAACACACATAAGTTCGAAAAGACTCAAGTCAAGAAGCAAGTCAAGCAACTGATCAGCCACAATTCAACATCATCAGTAAAAGAAATGAAATTCTAAAACGAAACCTGGAAAGGAAAGAGGACAAGAAAATAACTTTTTTTTCTCAACGAATCACCTAATTGAGTGCCAAGACCTAATCGCCAAGAGTTCGCCATGAAGCGACTCACCCACTGTTTGTTAGGATCTCTATTTGCTGCAATCTCCGAACCCCAATTGTATCATTACCAGGGTTGTGCCATCCAGAGCTCGTTCCATGACTCGAACCGTTGAAACGAAATCCAAGAAGAGGGATCGAATGAGCGAAGTTGAATCACGGATTATCAACCGTCGTATGCAATCGAGATCGGAGGAATTAGGGGAATAAAAAGAGAAAAAAAAAAAAAAAAAAGAAGGAATAAAAGGAGAAAATTCTGGTTGTGTCCGTTTGGTTTGTTTTTTTTTACAGTTTTTTTTATTTTGTTTTTTTAATTTATAAGAAAAAAATTATATTTTTTCAATTTTTTTATTTTTAACAAGATAATATAAAGAGGAAAGTAAAAAAAATTTTAAAATATTTACTTTTTTACTTAAAATAAAAAAAAATTAAGTCAAAAAAAACTCAAAATAAACCGAACCAAACGAAATAGCCACTGAAATAGAATTCAGTTAAGAATTCAGCACTCTTGAGGTGAGTATTGGGATACTCTTGCCTTTTGTTAGCCAGGGATCCTATTTTTTATGTTTTATTTCATTCTAGCCCCCAATAATACTTGGCTTCTTGTCTTAAACATGATGTTAGAACTTTTGACTTTGGATATTGAATTTGTGAAGTTAAAAGAAAATTAAAAGAAAACAAAATAATTTATACAAACTCATTTTTTTATTTAAAAGAAAATCAATTTGTTTAATAAGTGTATGTTCATTTTCTTCTATTTTCTTAACAAAACAAAACATTCATTTTGTTTTCCATTTAACAAACCAATATATACAAAAATAACATAATGATATTTTGAGGCGAAAGTACTTTATCATTACCTTGACAATCTTAGTGGATAGCCAATCACTAAAATGACACACAGATGAGCTGAGTGTGTTGTACCTGTGTTTGCATTAGACTCTTTCTCGTATTACCTTTAATCCCATAAATTCGTATCGAGATCCTTATCCAATGAGTTTGTTTATGAAGTTTTTCACATCTTATATTCCCATTATTATGTAGAACAACCACTTACAAGATCCTAAAAATATTTGAATATCAATCTTCACATTTCAAATCTCCTGACCTGATTATTCTGTATTTCATCCCTTAACCCAAAATGTTAACTCAAGAAAAAAGACTGCTCCATATCATAATGACTTCATTGTGGGAAAAAACTGCCTTGACAATTTGTATGCCTCCTTTGAAAATTGGATAAGCAACTCCCAAATGAATTCAGTGGATAAATGGTTGTGACGACATGTTCATTATTAATTAAAAAGCGACTTCAACGGGCGATGCAAGTCCCTAGTTGGATGCTTGTTTCACTCTAATATGCTGTTGTATGTATATTCCTTTCACGTGCTTTGCTTTAATAATAATTGTCTTCGTTTAGTTCAATGCCTTATTAGTGTTTATAAATGATTCTATACAAAAGTTCTGTTTGTATATCATTACTTCTAGTTAAATTTTTAGCATCCTTATTCCACCACCAAGCTATAACTTCCCTTTCTTTTTTCTTAATGCTTAGCTAACCTAGCCACCTAAATTTCTTAGACATTGTCAAGAAAGCATGGACAGTGGCCAATAGACCTTACTATTTGCCATCCACACATTCAGCCAACTAACTACACTTTTGGAATTACCATGTTTGGAGCATATTAATTATCCATTGTGAAAGAAGACTTCAAGCCCATTTATAGGGGATTCAAAGTAGTCTATCCTATTGTCACTCCCCTTTTTTGGCTGAAAGGAAAAGGAGCTTATGAAAAAAAACTATAAGACATCACCATACTGCTATAATATCACTTGTCGAGCCCAGAATCATATTCTAGCCCTAAAAGACTCGAACAGACTTTGGCTCCATGACCCTAGGGTTCTTGAAGAAAGACCATGCCATAAACCACTTCTAAATCAAACTTGGACATTTTTATATTCCTTGGCTCACATATTTACTATCTTGTGGAATCAACTCATAAATCAAAGGTTATTCTTTTTTATTCTTTTTTTCCCTAAAGGGTTTTATTATATTCATAAACTTCAGATCATGTCATATGAGCAAATTAGCAATTTGTAGAGTGGTTGGAACTTAGAGCTGTCAACATTTGGGATTACAGTGGGGGAGGGTGGACTTGGAGGGGTGGTAGAAGAAGGGGGTTGAGGTGGGTTTGGCAATGGGCATGGGAGGCGGAGAGAGGGAGGGGCGGTGTGATAGTGCACAAGGGAGGAGAAGGAAAAGGAGGGGATAAGAGGGAAAGAAATGGAAGAAATAAAGATGTACAAAAAAAGAAAAGAGAGAGCAAGTTTTTCCTAGAAGTTCATTGAAGAGAATAGAAGAGGTGAAATAACCACTATTAGGCGTTTGCATGGGTCGCGTCCGTACTAAACCTAGAATCGACCCGATCTTGATTGGTTTCAAAATTTTGGACCAAGAACTAAACCGATCGTCTCATGAAACCTTACCGAACCAACCCGAGTCGGTTCAGGCCTAGTTCGGGTTGGATCAGGTCGGATCCACTTTTTTTATGTAAAACATAGTTTCTCTATTAACAAAAAGAATAATAAGAATAACATTTGATTGTACTTCAAAAGAGTAATTATAACACCTTAACTTGTGTTTTGTTAGTTTTAGTTTAGGATCTTATATGCCTTTTTAGTTAGATTTTAGTATTAACTTAATTTGTTTCGCTTTGTACATGTTTTAAGCCTAATTTGGAGCAATTTGGGCACAATTCAGACAACAATGAAAAGTGCTATGAATAGTGACCATGCGCACGAATGAATAGTATTTGCACGTGTGAATAGTGATCGTGTGCACGTATGAATAGTGTGCAAATGGATGAATAGTGACTGTGTGCATGGGTGAATAGTGTCATGGGCACAGTGAATAGTGACCTGCTCACGCTTTTTCAGGTCTTTAAAACCGTGAGCAAGATTTATAGACCTATTTTCATCATCTGAAGCACCATTAGAAGACCGTGCACAAAGTGAACAGTGTTGTGAACATTGTCGATGGCAACTCAGTTATTTTTTAGCCTATTTAAGATAGTTTTGTCCAATGTTTTGAAATCCAAACCATTGAGTGAACCGAAAAAAGGGTCGGGCCACTGGTCATTGGTTTAACCATTGAGTTAACCGAAATCAAACTGTAACATCATAAATACAATTTAAATTTATATACATGTATATAAATTTTACAAAAAAAAATAATAGTCAGAACATATCTTAAAATCTGAAGTTTCTTAAGTATTTCTTCTAATGTGTTTCTTAATTTCTAAAAAAATATATTATAAATGCATAAAATCACAATTTAACAATATTACTTAGAATGAAGAATTGAAGGAATAAAAAAATAAGCTAGAACAATTCCAAGCAAATAATCACAATACAATAACATAAATACAAAGGTCTAAAGTTATGAAGTTATTCTAGTGAGAACATACTTTATTTTCACACATTGAAGATATCATCCGAAAATTATGTCATAACACATTTTCCAAGTATAAGTCATCTTACAAGCTAAGCATAGATCAAACTTAAAAGTTAGAACAACAATCATTGAAATCAAAATATCATCCTAAAAGCAATTCATAATACGTGATTATTTATAATAAAAAAAAGAAAAAAAAAAAGAAAAGGGCGCAAATGAAATCCAAACTCCCAAGTTTAAATAACATAAACCATTCATAAGTCACAAATATAAATGATTGGTTTACAACATCAAGATGCAAGAGTCAAAGCTCAAAGCCTTAAAAACAATTATAACCAAGCATAAATAAGGTCCAAATAAAAACTAGTCGATACCATCACACCATTGTTAAACTAAAAAGATGGAATAAAACCAATCCAGTACATCCCATCATAAAAGCATTGCTCTTTTTTTTTTGCCTAAGCTCTTAGGGGATATCGGAGCCAATAATTATCCTCATCCTTATCCTCATTGTTATTGTTGCCATTTCCATCTCTACTATCATGAGTGTTTGGTTCATCATCCATATTCCCATCACCAAAAGATTCGAAGTTAACATCATCTCCAATTTCTAACACCACATCATCCTTCTCGTCAACATCTACAAGAGTTGTAACAAAATTATTGACATTTCACTAATGTTTATAGAAAATAATCTTTATAATGAAAACTTTATTTACTAACCCCCTTGTGAATGATGACATTGCCTCTTACTTTGTAGAGTCAAATTTTCTGCATAGCGCATGTTTTCCAACTCATCATAATCAAGAAGTGGAGGCTCTTCTTCTTCTTCAACAATCCAAAACTTAGTCTTGTCAATGCTGTCAATGTCTACTAGATCACAGTTGTTCTTCATTTTGTCATAGTGCCTATAAATTATTTTTGAAAATTAGATTATATAAATAAATGATTAGAAGTATATGTGATAATACTTTACCTGTTCTTCAATTGCAAGTTGTAATGGACAAAAACAAGATCATGAAGCCTCTGATGTTCTAATCTATTCTTCTTCTTTGTATGTATTCGTTCAAAAACACTCCAATTCCTTTCACAACCAGAAAAGCTACTAGTTTGGCTAGGAATTCGAATTGCCAACTTCTGCAAGTTCGGAGCACTAAGCCCAAACAACCTCCACCATTCATCTTATTACCAATAAAGAATAAAAGCAAATGATAAATAAATGAAAGTGATAAGATAATATCCAATAATACACTCATAAGAATTGCTAATACTAATAAAGTCAAATTAAAGCAATAAATTTACTAGACTATGTTGTCTTGGATGTAATAATAGCAAGCTCTCTTCCAAAACTTTCTGATCTATCTCGAAACAATCTAGTTTCCTCCAAGAGCTTTGTCTTACTACCTGTGGCTTTGGTGTCAATCACATGAAGAAAACTTTGCATAATTTATGGTTTTTTACAAAATGATGCTTGATCATATTGATAAGCCTAATTCAACCAATAAACTGCAACATGGATATTTTTGCGTAACTCCTTATCCTAACGCCCCTTAATAATAACTGTATAGGGCTTATACAATCTTTTTTTATTCATGAAAAGATTTTTTATTGCTAAGCATGCCTTATACATGCCATCATACACATATCCCATGGAAGGCTTTATATCTCCATCAACAATACACAATAAATGCATGAGTGGCTCAACAATCTTAACAATAATCAAGCAATCATTTCAAAACTTGTTATCTAGAATGATGGCAACAACATCTTTTGCCTTCCTCTCTTTTGCATACCTTGAATCCATGAAATCCTTACTTGTCACTAATGCCTTCAAATCATGCATATGTTTTTGAACAATATGCAATGCAATAAAAGTAGTGGCAAAGCAAGTTGCACTTCGACGCACAATTTCAGTTCAACGTTTCCTTTTCCTTAACAAAGATAACAAGAATGGACGATTATAAATATACCTAATCACACATGATGCTCTAGTGGCAAGTTCATTCACATGTTCCATCTTGGAAATATCACCTAAGAGCAAGTTCAAACAATGTGCAGCACAAGAAGATCAATTTATACTCTTATGAGTTTCACTTATCAATCTTCCAGCAGCAACATAATTTGCTCCATTATCTGTCATCATGTGAATAACATTACTCACTCCCACCCATTCAATGATTTCCTGGAACAATTTTGAAAGCATAAAAGCATCTTTAATAGCATTAGAAGCATCAACAGATTTAACAAAAGCAATTCCCCTAGGGTAATAGATAAGAAAATTAATTAAAGTTCTTTGTCTAGTATCACTCCAACCATCTCCCACAATAGTACATTCAGTGTCTGCCCAAGTACTTTTTAAGTTGTCAACAAATAATTGAAGTTCTTTATTTGAGTCTCTTAATAAAGTAACTTGAACTTTATGGTAGGTGGGAACCTTAAATCCAGCACCAATAGCAATTGCAGCATCAAACATAGACTGAAAGTAAATAGAATTCACTACATTTATTGGCACACAAGTGTCATAAAGAAATCTACCCACAACCATATGTGCCTTATGTATAGCTTCTTTACTTGCAAGAACACTTTTGATGATTGGTTGAGAGCCTGGAGTGGTTCTTGGAGCAAAATAATTACCTATGTTCCCATAAGCCTTTCCTTTCCCTTTCTATGTCACTGTTGTTTTACTCTTATTCCCACTACCACCACCTACATTGATAGAAACACCCCTGTTCTTTAAAGGAATTATTTCCTCAATATCGGCATCATCCCTAATATCACCCTCAAATTGAGAAATACTAGCACCATAAGGATTAGATAATTCATAATTTTTTTTACTTTGCTTTTTCTTTTCACTAATTGCTTTCAAGGACTCCTCCATTTGGAACCTAACATCCAGGGGAACTTTCTTACATGGTCCAACCTCACCAGACTTTGCAAGCTATTGCTTCATTCTATTAATTCATCCACCTTTCACAATACATACATGTGAAAGTCTTCTTCCCATTGGGAGCTCGCCCCTCAGCCATGTGTTCGCATGCAAGGTCAATTTTCCCCTGTGTGGATGCGGTAGAATATGCAGTTGAATTTTGGCCAGATGAATCCATTTCAAAATGCTTCTACAAAAAAACAAAAAAAAAAACAAAAGTTAATAACAAACTAAGCAAAAAAAGAATATTTCTGGAATGCAGCTAGGTTGAAGAGTTTACCTGCCTTCGTATAGTGACTCTCTTTAATCTATTTGTTCACATGTTGAGCATTTCGTAATGAAACAGACAAGCACATATTATTTTCATACTTTGAGGCTGAAATATTAGTTTTCAAGTTTAACAATTTGAAGTACAAGATGTCAATTGTAGTCATCATGGTCTTGCAAGTAAAGCTAAGATTCTGGATCTTTATGAAGCTATCCATGAAGGTCATTTTATTGGCTGGTGGAAGGTGACACTAGAGGGTAATTGATCTATTTTTCATTGAAAAGTGGAAGAAGGAGGCACCAAGGAAGAAGTCCTTAGCAATGCATCCTCTGTGTAACTTGGGATTTAGCTAACTTACAAATAGTGGAGTTTAAATGGCTGCCTAGATTGTCTAATTCAGAGGTAGATAAATTAGCAAACCAGGGCAGCAACTCTAGAACAATTTTTTTTTATTATGCCAGCAAATCAAAGACAAGCAAGTCAGGTTTTTGAGCCACAACCCATGATACATATCTAATCATTATAGATTGAGTTTTCTGCAATTAGTCCCTATTAACACTATAAAAAAGAACAATTTTTTTCAATAACTATTTAAAAGAGTGTATACGAATGAGAATGAAAAAAGAAAACCAGCGACACGGGAATTGAAAAATAGTGTACTAATCAACTCAATTATAGAAATTGAGTCTCAATAGCTGAATGATGCAGATAGCAGCAACCAAAGATTAATGCAAGTAAACACAATAAGTTCAACAGAATACAATGAAATTTGACGGAGTGAGATCTGAAACCAATTAGGTCATACCATAATAGGAAACAACATATGATGCTAAGGCCACATAGTAAGAGTACATAAAAGGGAGCAAACAAAAAAACTTGATAAGTATAGAAGGGACCAAAATCAATCTGTCAATTTCATTGATCTAACAAGCTAAACATATATTTACATATATATATATATAGAGAGAGAGAGAGAGTACCTACGGCTATGGAGTTCCTGGTTTCCTACTATGATACAAATCAAGGTAGTAGTAAGTGTTTGGGATATCAAATAAGCAGTGCTTGGTTGTGGTTAGCATAGCAGTGTATGGTTACAAGAAAATGACATAGTTAGTTAGTAGAATCAGTTGGAACTGATTATGTTTCTAGCTAATTAACAGAGCATATAAGCAGTTAGTTAGTTGAAGATTAGTTAGTAATTGGTTGAAGAAAGATTATAAAAGGGCATTAGAATGTAATCTTGAGGATATGAATTTGAATACAATTTCTCATTCCAGTTTCTTTCAATTTGTGTTCTTCTTCCTAAGCTAGTTCATATCAATTGGTATCAGAGCATTGGTCCTCTAGCCGATGAACCACCACTGATTGACAATGATCCATGGAACTAGAGCCAAGGACATCCAAGCCCTGCGAGAGAGTTCAGATCATTAGGTAGAAGCAATCAAAGAATTACTGCAAGAACAATTGGAAGCTATTCAGGAGCTCAAGAAGATGAATGTTACCATGAATAACAAGTACGATCAATTAGCTTCGATGATTACACCCCCAATTGCAAATCACTCAGAATCATCACAGTCGATTAACGTATCGAATAATTAGGTCAACATGCTAGCTAGATATATGAAGATAGATTTTCCTAAATTTTCTAGAAAAGATCCCACAGGATGGGTTTATAACTGCACCAGATTCTTTGAGTTCAAAAAGGTAGAATAAGGTCAAAAAGTGAAGTTAGCATTGATGCATTTGGAAGACAAGCCTCTGCGTTGGTTCTAATGGTTTGAAAGTACCAAAGATAAGTTCATTTGGGATGAATTTATGTGGGCTATCAGTACGAGATTTAGCAACAATGCCTATGAAGATGCCATTGGAGAGTTAACCAAGCTCAAACAGACCTCCACTGTAAAAGATTACCAAGAAAAATTGGAAGAATTAGCCAAAAAAACCAAAGGATTATCCGAAGGGTTCTTCATAAGCTGTTTCACGAGTGGATTGAAGGAGAAAATCAGGGCTGGGGTATAGATATTCAAGCCCCAGAACATTGTGCAAACTATTGGGCTTGCAAGGCTTCAAGAGGAGAGTATCGAAGCTCTAGCCAAACGAACAAGGTTTCAGAATAAAACCCCTCTTTCCTACAACAAAAACAGTCCATCTAATTCTGTCAGTACCCATACCAATCAAATTCTTTCTTCAATCCAAATCAAAAGACTCACGGAGAAGGAGATGGAAGCTAGAAGATAGAAGGGTCTTTGTTACAATTGTGATGAAAAATTTGTATGAGGCCACAAGTGTCAAAAGAGGCAACTATATCTACTGGAAGAAGAGGAAGAAGATGAAATTCAGGATGTAGAAATCCAGGAAGACCAAGCAAGAGAGGTAGTAGAGGATGTAGAACCAGAAGAAGATTTATCAGAACCTACACAGATTTCAGTATATGCCTTATCATGAACCACAACCTTCAAGACAATGAAGGTAAAAGGGAATATCAAGAAAAGAATGGTTGTAATTTTGATTGATTTTGGAAGCACCCATAACTTTTTAGACTTGAATATGGCCAAAAGAATAGGGTGTGTATTACACCCTACTCAACCCTTAACAGTATCAATAGCAGATGGCAATAAGATCACCAGTAATTTCATATGCAGATAGTGTACTTAGGAGATGCAGGGTACCCAATTCACCACTGAAATGAGAATTTTATCCTTAGGAGTATGCGATATGGTTCTAGGAGTACAATGGTTTTCAACCCTTGGGCCCATAACCTGGGATTTTCAAAACATGAAGATGGAGTTCAATTTGAAAGGAAGAAGGCATGTGTTGAGGGGTTGCAAAAATGGGGATGTTCAACTAGTTGGAAACCAAGAAATGGGGAAACTAATCAACAAAGGGTCACAAGGTATGATGGCTCAGCTATACTTGCTTCATGCAACAGAAGGCCAAGGGCAAAACACCAATTCAGAGATGAAGCAACTTTTAGAGGAATACAAGGACTTGTTTGCTGATCTTACAGGGTTGCCACCACCAAGAGTTTAGGACCACAGAATACTGCTGCAAGAGGGTAGTCTCCCTCCCAACATCAGACGCTACAGGTATCCTCACTTTCAAAAAGATGAAATCGAAAAAATTGTAAAAGAGTTGTTAGAAGCAGGCACTATACAGAACAGCCTCAGTTCATATTCATCGCCTGTGTTGCTAGTTAAGAAAAAGGATAATACTTGGAGGCTTTGCATCGACTATAGAGCCCTCAACAAAGTGACTGTAAAAGATAAGTTTCCCATACCTGCTATAGACGAGCTTTTGGATGAACACCATGGTTCAAACTACTTTTCCAAGCTAGACTTAAGGTCTGGTTACCACCAGATTAAAATCCATAATGAAGATATCCCTAAAACTGCCTTTCGAACACATTAGGGACACTACGAGTTCTTAGTCATGCCGTTCGGTCTTACTAATGCCCCTGCCACCTTCCAAGGCTTAATGAATGATATCTTCAAACCCCATTTGAGGAGATTCATTCTAGTCTCTTTTTTATGACATTTTGATTTATAGCAAGACATGGACTGAGCACCTGCAACAACTGAGAACCACTTTTGATCTGTTAAGGAAGCATCAACTTCTAGTGAAAAAATCTAAATGTGCATTCGGTGAAACGAAGGTGGAGTATTTAGGTCACATAATCAGTGATCAAGGGGTAGCATCTGATGTTGAAATAATCAAAAGTATACAAGAATGGCCAATACCTAGCAACTTAAAGTCACTTAGGGGGTTCTTGGGACTCACAGGCTATTATAGGAGATTTGTGAAGGGCTATAGACAGAATTGTGGGCCTTTAACAACCCTACTGAAGAAGAATTCCTTTCATTAGAGTATAGAAGCTAAGACTGGCTTCAAAAAGCTCAAGGAAGCTATGACAAAAACTCCTATTTTGGCAATGCCAGACTATAGTTTGGACTTCAAGATTGAGTGTGATGCTTCTGGTACATGGATTGGTGCTGTATTGATGCAATAAGGACACCCTATCGCATATATTAGTAAAGCTTTGGCCCCAAAGCATTTAGGACTTTCTACTTACGAAAAAGAGTTGATAGCCATAGTGATAGCAGTTAACAAATGGCGACATTACTTATTGGGAAGGCATTTCCTTATCAAAATGGATCATCAAACACTCCTTTGCAACAAAAATGGATAACAAATTGTTGGGCTACGACTATGAGATAAGGTACAAGGCTGGGTGTGAAAACAGAGTTGCTGATGCTTTATCTCAAACTTCTGAAGATTAGGGCAGTGTAGTAGCAATCACCTTGGTACAAGGAAATTGGATGGCAGAACTCAAGTTAAGTTGGCAGAATGATCCTATAGTTCAGAAGTTGATCACGGAATTAGAAGGCCACATCAAACACTACCCTGGATTTGAATGGCACCAGGGAGTGCTCAAATATAAGGGCAGATTGGTTGTGGGTTCAGCTCCATGTTTGAAACAGAAAATTATGAAGGAATTTCATACCTCTGCACTGGGTGGTCACTTTGGAATAGACAAGACCATTAAACGACTCAAGCAGAGCTTCTTCTAGAAGGGGATGAAAATAGAGGTTCGAAAGTTTGTCTTTGAAAGTGATATTTGTCAAAAAAACAAGAATGAAAATGTGCGTATCCTAAGGCTACTGCAACCCTTGCCAATTCCTTCCCAAATTTGGACAGAAATTTCCATAGATTTCATTGAAGGTTTACCTAGTTCTGATGGGAAGAATGCTATCATGGTTATCGTTGATTGGCTTAGTAAATATGGTTACTTTGTCTCACTGTCTCATCCTTACACAGCCCAAATAGTTGCTCAAGCCTTTATGGACAATATATTCAAACTACATGGCATGCCAATTTCCATTGTTACTGACCGCGACCCCATATTTACGAGTAAGTTCTGGAGGGAACTTTTTCAAATCCAAGGAGTGGAACTCAAGCTCAGCTCTTCATATCATCCCCAAATGGATGGGCAAACTGAGGTCTTAAATCGATGTCTGGAAAATTATTTACGGTGTGTTATTGGCGATAAGCCCAAAGATTGGTAGAGATGGCTTCCTCTTGCCGAATGGTGGTATAATACGTCATATCATTTGGCCTCTCAGAGGATAACTTATGAAGCTATCTATGGCCATAGCCCTATCGCGCCCAGATTTTTTGCACCCAAGGAATACTCACCCAAGCGGGAAAAATGTTGTACTCTCTCGTTAGAACTCACCCTCCTATAAGAATGAGTGCGACTAGGTTTGAATTGAAAAATTGGTTTGAATAAAGGGCTTTTGAAAAAGATTCGAAGTCGCCACCTAACTTGATTAAGGTGAGTTAGGTCACCTAAAAACTAAGCATAGTCCGAAAACTACACTTAGGGTTTTTGAAAAACAATTTTGAAAATATTACCTCAAGAGAGGGTTTTTAGGAAAACGAGTTGTTTGGCAACCTTTGAAAAATATTTAGCCATTTTTAGAAAAACAACTCCTTTTGGTCTTTGAAATCAGTGATCTAGGTTCGGAGGTTGGTTACGTGTAGGGAAGATGCACTAAGCTATCACCCTACCCCGCCCTTTCGGTACCTACATGTCAATTTACCCTAGATTCACCTATGAGAGTCTTCGACTAACTGTATTTCAATCCTATCTACTTTGAAAAACAATGCTTGAAAACTAACATGATGCATGGTATGCAAGTGTAATAGAAAAGAATTGAAAAATAGATTTGAAAAGAGATTAATTTGAAATTGATTTGATTTGAAAATAGATTTCGAGAGACGGAATTGAAATTGAAAAGTTTGAAAATTAAAAGTAGAAATTTGAAATTGGAATTTTAGATTTGAAAAGATTTTGGAAACCGCATCCATGAGGGTGGAATTGAAAGTTTGAAAAGTATTGTGACCGCACCTATGAAGGTTGCTTACGTATCCCTTTGGGGGAGTTAGGTCAGTCGTAGTTCGGACAAGAATCCAATTGAAAATAGAATGTTTGATTAGAAGAAAGAGATTGAATTGAAAATTGAATTGGAAAATTGAGAGATTGAACTTTGAATAGAGGATTGAAAATTGGAATTTAGAATTTTGAAATTTGAAAAGATTGAATTTTGATTTAAACAGATAAAATTGGGAAGAGAGATTTAGACTTGTTTTGGAAAGATGAAGGTTTAAGAAACCTAGGCTTAGGAAAGAGAAGAGACTCAGAAAATATTTGACTTGACTTGGAAGGTTCAAGAAATTAGGGAAGATTGGATTTAGGAAATGTTTGAATTAGGAAAAGTCCGATTTAAGAAAGTTCTGTTTTAGGAAAGTGTTTTCATTTTTGGAAAGTTTTGGAATTAGGAAAGTATTGAATTTAGAAATGTTTTGAATTAGGAAAAGTTTCGTTTAAGAAATGATTAGAATTTAGAAAATTTCAAGTTAAGAAAGTTTTGAATTTTGGAATATTTTGAAAAAGGGAAGTTTTGAAAATTGGAAAGGTTTCGAGTTTAGAAAATTTTAGATTTGGAAAGATTTGAAGTTTAGGAAAATTCAGAATTTAAAAAGATTTAGAATTTCGAAAGTTTAAGATTTAGAAAGTTTTAGGGTTTTAGGAAATCTTGAGATTAGGAAAGGTTTGAGTTTAGAAAAAATTTGAAAACTTAGGTTTGAAAAGTTAAAATTTGAAAAGGGGTAGAATTAGGAAAAGGTTGAATTAGGAAATATTTGAAAGTTGAGTTTTAAAACTTAGGAAAGATTTTTATGTTCAAGTTTTAGAAACTTAAGATTTAGGAAAGGAGAGGCTTAGGAAGGATTTGAATTTAGGAAAGATTTGAATTTTGAAACTTAAGGAAAGATTTGAAGTTTAGGTTTAGGAAACTTATGGTTTAGGAAGGTAGGAAATTAGGAAGGTTTGGATTAGGAAGGGATTGGATTTGGTTTCTAAAAGAAAAGATTTGATTTTGTTTCCAAAAACAGAGGACGGGATCTAATTTCCTAAATGGGGAGATTTGATTCGGTTTCCTAAAGGGAAGATAGGATTTGGCAAGGATTTGGAAAGGGAGATTCTAGAAACCCTAGTTTTGGAAAACTATAGTTTGGACGTAGAAAATAGGTTTTGAAAATATGTATAATTTTGATGTGAAAACAAGAGATTTTGGAAACCTAGGTTTGGGCAAAGTTTGAAAAACCTTATTTTTGGGAAGAAAATTAGGGTTTTCTAATGGGGGGTTCTAAGGCTTGACTTGGGCTTCAAGGAAAGAGATTTTTGGAAAGTACGCTTTTGGAAACGAGTTTTTGGAAGGAAGTCCTAGGGAGGAGTTTTTGGAAATTGAATTTGGAAAGAGAGTTTTTGGAAAAAGATTTTAAAGAGAAGGAGTTTTGGAAAGTGTGTTTTTAGAAATGTAGATTTTGGAAGGGAAATCCTAGAGGGGAATTTCTAGGAGGAAGATTTTGGAAAGAGAGTTTTTGGAAAGATTTTTGGAGAGAGTTTTTAGAAAGTGGATTTTAAAGAAAATATTTTGGAGAGGAGTTGAAAAATAGAGTTTTGAAAAACAGATTTTGGGAAGGAGTTTTTGAAAACAATTTTGAAGAGGAGAGTTTTAGGAAAGTATGTTGAAAAAGAAATTCTTAGGAAGAGATCTTTGAAGAGAGAGTTTTTTGGAAAGTATGAAAATGTCTCACTTTCCTAAAACAATTCTAACCATAAGGGGGCTAGAACCACTTTAGGAAAGCGGTTTTGAAAATCAACAAGATTTTGAAAATATGGACCATATTGGTCACTTTAAATGTAACACTTTCCTAAAACAACCCTAGCTATGGAAAGGCTAGAATTACCCTAGGATTGTGATTTTGAAAACAAGTTTTTGAAAAACAAATTTTGATGCAATTTTGAAAACAAGTTTGAAAACGATTTTGAAAACGAGTTTGAAAACGAAGTTTGGAAGATGCAAGATTATGATATGCACAATGCAATTTGGGGTCGTGAACATACAAGGTTAAGGCTTCACCACATAATCAATGGGGCCGGACCCACGTGGTCTTTGGTTAGGCTAGAAGAAAGCCCCCGACACGGTGACTCTCCAATAGCCCAATCCTACACATGGACCGGGAATCCCCTTGTTTGAAGCATGCAAAGAAAGGGGGGGAAAGAGATGGGGGATTAAAATAGAGAAAACCCAAGTGGGTTAGGAGAGAGAAGAGAGAGGGGGGAAGTGCAAAAAATTAAATAGAAAACCTACCATATGTCTTGTTTATTTTGTGCGCCGTGCAGTCTTCAATCTTCGGTCTTCGTCTTGATCTTCTTCTTCGACCTTCAAGGATTGTCTTCAAGCTTTAGATGGCAGCTCTTCAAGTCTTCAAAGGATGGTTGAAGGCTAGTGTATGAGTGTATGGGGGAGTGTATAAGTGTATAGGGGGCTAGGGTTTGTGTAGAGTGGCTAGGGTTTGGAAAACCTAGGGAGGCTAGGGTTTAGGAGGTGCACGAGCTCTGTATATTGAAATATAGGATTTTTAGGTTCAGTTTCCAGACCCCTTTCACGTTGAATGAGGCTCTGTATTTATAGAAGTTGGACAAACCTGGCGCCTGTTGCAGTGGCGCCAGGGCAAAATTGCTCTTGGCGCCACTAGGGGTGGCGCCAGGCCAATTCTTGGCTTGGCGCCACTACTAGTGGTGCCAGCCACTTAGGAAACTTTATAAGTCGGAAAGCAACATATCTTTGACTAGATTTGGGCACCTGTACAAGTGACTACCATGCAATTCTTAGCCTGACTTCACTAGAAGTGACTCCGAAAAGTCCGGGAATGATTTGAGGGAGTCGGGAATGACCCGGAAGGTCAGAAAGGAGCAGGAACACTTAAAATAGTGTCCTGGAGGTATTTGACTTGAAAAGCGAGGACAAGATGTGTCGGAAAGCTTGACCGGGCCCTTAGGGGCAAAACGGTCAATCGGACCGGGAAGCTGCCGGGCCGAACTCGGATTGTCCGGGAAGAAGAGTTGGGATCTGGAAACATTATTCAGAATGTTTCCAGAGGTTGCCGATTTGATTCCCAGAGCCGGCGTGGTCGGAAAAGGAGACCGGCCCACCAGGGGCAAAACGGTCATTTTGTACCGGGTTTGCCGGAACTGACTCGGAATGGTCCGGAAAGGTAAATGAAAGTTGAGAATACTATAAAAAGTATTCTTGGGACATTACCGGTTTGATACCCAGAGCCAGTGTGGTTCCCGGGGTGTTCGGATGCCTAGAGGCAAAATGGTCATCTTGACCGAAAAGTCTCGAAAAATGTCCACAGGACAATTTGGACATTTTTCACCAAAGTGGGCTAATAGACATTGGTGTTGACCTGGGTTTTGAGTGTTTTCGCCACTCTAACGGTGTGTGTATTTCCGCTACTCGGACGGGGTTGATGATTTGTGAGTATTTCCGCTACTCAGACGGAGTTGATAATTTATGAGTATTTCCGCTACTCGGACGGGGTTGATAATTTGTGAGTATATCCGTTACTTGGACGGGGTTGATAATTTGTGAGTATTTCCGCTACTCTAACGGTTTTGTGAGTAGTTTTGCTACTCGGATCGTCTCGAGGAATAAACTGTCTCGAGAGTGGGACTGGAAGGGGTCTTACCGTCTCCGAAGAGACGTGCCTGGATTAGAACCGTCTCGAGGAATAAACTGTCTCGAGAGTGGGTTTGGAAAGGGGTCTTACTGTCTCTGAAGAGACGTGCCTGGATTGGAACCGTCTCAAGGAATAAATTGTCTCGAGAGTGGGTTTGGAAAGGGGTCTTACCGTCTCTGAAGAGACGTGCCTGGATTGGAACCGTCTCGAGGAATAAACTGTCTCGAGAGTGGGTTTGGAAAGGGGTCTTATAGTCTCCAAAGAGACGTGCCTGGATTGGAACCGTCTCGAGGAATAAACTGTCTCGAGAGTGGGTTTGGAAAGGGGTCTTACCGTCTCCAAAGAGACACGCCTGGATTGGAACCGTCTCGAGGAATAAACTGTCTCGAGAGTGGGATTGAAAAGATTTTGGAAAGGACAATGCCGCTAAAGGCATTTTGGTTATTTTGGTTATTTTGCCTCTATTTGGGCCCGACAGGCCCGTGAAGCGATAGAAAGAAGGAATTTAGATCTAGAGAATTGGTTTCGATTGGAATATGCCCACTATGACTTGAAAACAAGTTTGGACAGAGTGTAGACTGCCGAGCGGTCAAAAATGGGGTGCTTACAAGCCCTCCTCATCAAACCCAATTCTTCACACAAGAATCTTAGGTAGCAGCTGTTAACACGACCTTGTAGGAGAGAGACCATACTCTGCGGATTCTTAAAGAGCATTTGCAAGCAGCCCAGAATCGCATGAAAAAAATGGCTGACACCCATCGATTCGAGTGACATTTTGTGGTTAATGATTGGGTGTACCTTCGTCTCCAGCCATATAAGCAACTTATAGCCTCTATGAGGCGTGATCGGAAGCTGGCTCCACGATATTTTGGTCTCTTCCAGATCCTCTAGTAACTTGGCCCTGTGGCATACAAACTTCAGCTTCCACCAGAATGCAAAATTCACCCTGTGTTCCACGTGTTCTATTTAAAGCAACACTTGGGTCATGGTGTCAGCACCCAACCTCAATTACCTCTGACAGATTTACAAGGGAAAATCTCGCTTGATCCTATTGCTATGTTGGGATGCCGCCTCGTCAATCGCTGTGGTCATCCGGCTACCCAGGTTCTGATTCAGTGGTCTAATGCCTTTCCTAAAGACGCAACTTGGGAAGAATGGTCTGATATCCAAGTGTGTTTCCTAAATTTCCTGCCTTGAGGATAAGTCCGTCCTGGAGAGTACCGGAATGATACAAATTAGGGTTGTAGTAATTGTTTGGGATATCAAATAAGCAGTGCTTGGTTGTGGTTAGCATAGCAATGTATGGTTATAAGAAAATGACGTAGTTAGTTAGTAGAATCAGTTGGAATTGATTCTGTTTCCAGCTAATCAATAGAGCGTATAAGCAGTTAGTTAGTTGAAGATTAGTTAGTAATTGGTTGAAGAAAGATTATAAAAGGGAATTAGAATGTAATCTTGAGGATATGAATTTGAATACAATTTCTCATTCCAGTTTCTTTCAATTTGTGTTCTTCATCCTAACCTAGTTCATATCATACTATGCCTCGCCAGAGTGAAGATCGAAGGTTGCCAGAGTAAAGATCAGAGGGAGAAGAGTTCAGACTTCAGAGGCAGTCAAAGTCGAATGAAATTTGCTCTGAGAAACCCTAAAAATTGGGTTATTTATCTAATGGTTGAAACCCAGCTGATTATATTAACTCGTGAACGGGTCATATGGGTCAACGGGTTAACCATTGGTTCAAGCGGTTTTTATAAACTAGAGCTATTTTTCACCTACAACGGGTTTGGGGGTGTAAACACCCCATTTTTGCCCACTCAGCACTCTCCGGCTTGACTGGGTCCAGTTTTCAAAAACCATAGCACATGCAAGCTCAAGACGAGCCATTCAATCTCCAGTCCAATCAACTGGTCACTTCTCAAGCCCACAAGGACCCGCTGAAGCCATAAGTACCATCATTCTAGGCAGTTTCCCGGACCGGGCGGTCTCGGAAACCAACGCCATCCAGGTAGCTTCCCAAGATTGGGCGATCTCGGAGACCAACACCCTTGTTAAAATTCCAGACGGTTCACTTCTGGTGCCTGCTAGCCTGCCAATGTAGAATGTCCGTCACTCGATAGCTCTCTGAGATCAGGTGTTCTCGGAAACCAACACCACCCTCACAGGTAGTTTTCTGAGACCAAGCGTTCTCAAAAACCAACACCACCCCACAGGTAGCTCTTTAAGACCAGGCATTCTTAGAGACCAACACCACATAGGTAGTTTTCCAAGACCGGGTAGTCTCAGGAACCAACACCTAGGTCAACACCGGCGCTTGCTAGCCCGACTCGGTGAAAAATGACCAAACCTGCCCCTTGGGCCTCCAGGCACGTTTTGAGAAAGCTCAAAATCCCTCAAAACGATAAGTTCACCTTTCCAAAATGTTGCTAAACTGTTAGGCATCCCCCACACGCCATTTGGTCTAATTTTGGTCCCATTCCGGCTAACTTCGATCAAAATGACCGTTTGCCCCTGAACACCTCAGTACTGCACAAACCCCACCAAACGTAAAAAGACTCTCCTGAAAACATCCTTGAATGACTCGGTACACTTAACATGACATTCAGATCCATTCCTGACTATTCCCAGTCTAAACTGGCCAAAATGACCATTTTGCCTTTGGCGACCCGAACATGCCCCCAAACGACATCGGTCCTTAGTTATTGAACGGCGGATTTCGTCATGAGCCCCCGTCTAACCTAAGGAAGACCTCACGATGCTAAACACTCATGACTCAATAAAAGTTCCCTAGAGCGTCTCGCAGACGCTCTGCCAAAATTGCCATTTCTCCCCGATTCCCTAGTCATAATGCACCGCCAAATGACTTGAGAAGTGCGTACATCAATCAATTCCCAAAAGCTCGTTCCTAGATCTTTCCATCAATATCGCTCGATCAAATAGATCGCCTCCTGAAGCTCTTCATCGTATGACTCAAACACTGCTACTTTCAACAATCCTTGGAGCGTCTCGCAGACGCTCTACCAAAGTTGACTTTTTTCCCAATTTCCTGATCAAAACGCACCGTCAAACAATTTGAGATATTTGTAAATATGAGAATTCTTGAAAGTATTTCCAGAGTACTTTCCATTAGTACGGTCCGATCGAAAAGATCGCTTCCCGAAGGCCTCAATCACGCGGCACGAAAATAGCTACTTTCGAACACCCTCGGAGCGTATCACAAGAGCTTCGCAAAGATGTCCTTTTTGCATGCTTCCCGAGGTGATATCCCATGCTTCTAAACATAATTCAAACTTTTCAAAAACACGAAAGTTCATGAGAAACCCTAGGAGAACACTGTGGGTGCAACCGATTCTCCTGAAACCTTCCCGATTGGCTCAATTATCGAGATAAAGTTTGGACGAACCTTCCCAGTGATGGAGCGTATGCTACATGCGTTCAAATTTTGATCAGATGAACTAGATTTCAATCAACAGTCAAGATTTAACCAGTACATAGAGTGCCACGTGTCATTCTGGCAATAGAATAGTACCTGCGCATGTCTTACATGCGCCAGGTCTGTTCTAGATTGCCTATAAATACCAGGCCCCCCTTTGCATATTCCATCTCCGAAATTGATGCGAAGCTTTGCTGAAACTGCTCCAGAACCTCTAATCCTTACATATATTCCACCCCTCCAACACTTAGGCTAGATTCTACCTCCCTCAAGCCTATACACTTCACCTACAAGGCCTTATACACCATTACACACTTCATTCCAGCCCCTCAAGCCTTCTTGAAGTCATTCAAGCTCCAATCAAGACATCCATTGAAGACTACAAGTGTGTTGAAGGCAAAAGGTGGTATTCCTTTTACATTTTTGTCTTCCCCCACTCTTCTTTTCTCCCTCCTAGCCTATTTAGGCTATTCTCTATTTTAATCCCCATATTCAACTCCCCATTCTTGCATGCTTGAGCCAAGAGGGCTCTTAGATCATGCCTAGAGAAAACCAAGTGAAAGTCATCGTGTAGGGGCATCTCTCACTAGCCTCCTTTAAGATGGTATGGCCTAGGAGCCCCTTGTTTATGTGGTGTAGCCTAAAAGCCTTGTATATGATCATGACCCCTTGCATATTACTATTTTGATCATGTCTTATGTGCTTGGCTTCATTTTCATGTTCTACAATGCTTACATTGCTCTTATTTCTATGCCATTTCCAAGCTCTATATTTCTTTCGAAAATGGTTTCAAGGGTTGTCCCCTTGAAGCTTAGAATAAAACCTTATAAATCATGCCTTAGAGAGTTCCCCACTAACCCCCTAACTCTCATTTTGGCATCATTACATTTTCACTTGCATAAGAGTTGTTTTCTAACTCTCTAATTTTTAAGGCTTCCATTCTCTCAAGTTTAGTGGTTGGAATGGCCCCATGGAACCCTCTCTTGTGTGGTATCCCTTTTATTTGCCCATAGGAACCCTCTCTTAATAGAATGGCCTCCTACAAAAAAGGTTTTCAAAACTCTTTTCAAAAATGGTTATCAAAAACTCATTCTCTCCATCTTTGAATTAAAAATGGTGCCTTAAAAGGTTGCTATCATCATGTTGATTTTTGGACCCCTTATACTTTTGTCAAGATTATGGTTATAATGGCCATGAAGAAGCCTTCCTTGGAATGGTCTCCGAACACCAACCATATAAACCATACTCTTGGCTAGTGTCAAAATTTTCATGAAAATGATCTTCAAAAGGGTTGTCCACCAAAGTCCATTACATAACATGTTTTGTTTTCAAAGCTCTTTCCAAAAGTGCATTAAACCAACTTTCAAAATCATTTTCCAATCCAACCTTAGGTTAACTTGACTCTAGTTGACCAAGCCCTAGGTTAACTTGACCCTAGTTCACCAACCCTAGGTTAACTTGACCCTAGTTGTCCAACCTTAGGTTAAATTGACTCTAGTTCACTCACCTTAGGTTAACTTAACCCTAGTTAGTTAACCCTAAGTCGTCTTAACCTTAGGTTACCCCTACTCTAGTTAGTCAACCCTAGTCCAACTTAACTTTAGGTCATCCCTAACCATAGGCTAACCCAATCTAGGTTAATATGCTTCAAGGTTCCAACTCATGAACCCTTTTTGAATGATCCTCCAATTTTAAACTGTACTCATTACCCACTTTTTCCAAAACCTTCAACCCTCTTGAGGTTTCAAAAACTAACTCCAAGATGTTTCCAAAAATATCTTCAAAAGATCACAAACTTAAGGCACCCCTAGCCCTCTTATGGTTAAGGACCCCAAAGGAAGGTGACATATCAAGAACAACCTATAAGGTTGTTCATATTAGGATTCCAAACCATTAGCCATTTCCAAAAACCACTTTCAAAAACTAATTCATCAAAACATTCTAAAATCATGCCTCCAAGGTTTTCAAAACAAGACTTCAAAAACACTTTCAAGTTTTCTTGAGTCATGCCAAAGCATTTTTTCAAAACTCCCTTAAGTTGATCCAAAAACATTTTCAAAACACACCACCATCCAATTTCAAGTCAAAACTTCCAAGACCACAAAGAGCCTTCAACTTCCAAGCCCACAAAGTATTTTCAACTTCCAAAGACCTCCAAGTGTCTTAAACTTTTCCAAATACCTCAAAGTATCTAAAATTTTTTCAAAGACCCCAAAGTGTCTTCAAACCTTCCAAAGGCCCTAATGCGCCTATTTTCCATCGAGCTCTTCCCCGAACTACAATTGACCTAATTCTCACCAAATGAGATATGTAGGCAACCTAAAAAGGTGCTGTCATAACTTCTATTTCAACTCCAATCCCTTTTTCAAAAGTTTCTATCAATTCAAGGTTTCTATCTCAAACCCTTTAGAACTCCCATGTTTTTAAACTTCTTCCAAAACATGCATCATGCATCATTCATTCGAAAAGTGATGACTAAACCCTATTTCTAAAACTCTAAAAGTGGATACTAAGTGGACAATGGTAACCGGTTATTCTAGTGAGTGAACAAAAGGGTGATTAGACATGTAGGTACCGAAAGGGCGAGGTAGGGTGATGATCTTAGGATATCTTCCCTACATGTAACCAACCCCCGGATCATAGATTTCTGTTTTCGAAAGACCAAATAGAGTTATTTTAAAAAAGGGCTTAAAACTTTCCAAAGGTTGCCAAGCAACCTATCTTCTCCAAAAACCCTTTCTCAAGGGAGTTTTTCAAAACCTTTTTCAAAAACCCTAAGTTTAATCTTCAGATTAATACTTAGTTTTAAGTGACCTAACTCACTGTAATCAAGTTAGGTGACAACTCTTATTTTTCTAAAAAAGCCCTTAATCAAACCAATCTTCAATTCAAATCTAGTCGCACTTATCCTTCTAGGAGGACGAGTTCTAGTAATAGAGTTCCGTGCTTTTGGGTCTCCGAGCCGAAAGGACCTTGGAAAGGGACCCAAATATCGGGGCGCGATAGCTGGCGACTCCATTGGGACACTTAGAGGGTTAGGCCATTAACATGTCTCTTCACCCTTCACTCACTTGGAATCTCCAGTTACTTTGTCTAGTTTTATCCACTCTTCAAAATTTTTCAAGTTTCCAAAGCAAACCTTATTCTCCAAAACGATTTTTAAATATGTGTCATCTCTTGCATGCATTGCTCACATGCATATTCATATATTAACCATTCATTCTATCTTGCATTGAGTTTTTCGAAAGGTTACTAACTCTTTGGATTTTTCTTTTATAGGTGGACCTTTGTTCACACATTATTTTATGTCTTTTTTCGTGAATGTGATGAATGTACAGGATGTGATGTGTGTTGTTGGGTCCTTTCCTCCATTTTCAAAAATTCAACACACACTCGATGCGTTCACTTGCATTTGCATATTGCATATATTACTTGGTTACTACCTTTCTAGATAGAAGGGGGAACAGTATATTGACTGTGGGCGGATGCTGTGTCAGTTTCTTAGCCTACGGTCTCTTGATAGTTTCCCCGCTCGAACCACCAACCAAATATGGAGTTCACCCTTTCGGGGGTGGATGCTGGAGGTTTGAAGGTTCGAGGACCGAGCCTTTTTAGGAAGCATTAGTAAAGCCCCAACCTCATGCTCATGTAGCACCCCATGCATAGCCGAACCTCTGCCGGACTTAGGACACACACGTCAATTTCAAAAATCAAGGAGGAAAGGGCTACTGCGTTATGTTCCTATATAAATTCTGATTAATTCATCCTATTATGCTATTCAATTCTTATCGTTTCCATGTACATGCATCATAACTGTTCACGCATTGGAATTCATGTCAAGACAAGAGTTCTTAAGGTAACTCGAGTCATTGCATTTTCATACATTTAATCAACCCCCAGAGAAAGGCCCAATGACCTTTTTGCTCAAATTAAGCCAACCCCAAAAACTCCTAAGGGCACCATAAGACCCTAAGGGTTTATAGCATGCATCCAAAATCATCACATAAAGAAGGGCCCCAATCCTTCTTCGCTCATGGAGATAGGGCTGCCAAGAAGATGAAAGGGGAAATACAAGTTGAGGTCTCCTACCAACTTCCATTCAAAAAGGCAAATTCGAAGACTCAAGAGTAGTTTAGGATCCCATAATGTAAATAGAGTAGGCGGAAGTCCCAAGGAAAATGTTCCCCCTCCCCATTTCAATGTATTTTTAAAAGATTTATGTACCAAAGGGAATACGTCTTAATAAAATTGTTTTTGTTGTCAAATGAATAAATGTATGAATGGATAAATAAACAGGGGCAGGTATAGTATTTGCATGCAGGGGCATCCCCCTATCTCCAGACGTGAGCCAAAGTATCACATTTAGCTCCCCTCGAAAGGCAGGGGCACCCTTAGGCCATGCATTGCATAAAATCTTTCCAAATTAGGAACCTAACATATAATCCTTTTTTTTTTTCTTTATTCTCTATTCCCTCCTTCATCTCATCAAAAGACTAGTAATAGTTTTTGGTAAGACTGCTAGCATTTTTAGGTCATCATTGCTCCAAGAAAAGGAAAGAGAGGAACACGAGTGACCCCCGTACTTTGAATGCCGGTCCTTACCCAACAATAAGTAGCACAAATGTCAAGAGAAAGCAACACTCCCGATCAACAAAGCCATGCGGAAAATGCTGCATGGATCCTCGCCAAAAAACAAGGAAAACAACCAATGTAGGAGGACATGGACCACATGGAGAAAATGGCCATCCCACCAACTGATCGAGCCATCAACCCAAGGCAGATAGAGGGAAAACTGGGTGACATTTCTGCTACATTGAAGGACGTGGCTGATAAATTACTGGAAATTATTCAAGATGACAGAAAAGAATGGAACCCAGATAAAGCTCGGTTGACTTCGGACCAGCCACCTGAGGGCCTTCAGGAAATCCTCATCCCAAAAAGGACCACTCTCCCAGTCAAAGTTTAAGCAACTAACCTTCCCGAGGCCACCGCACTAGAACCTTTTCTGATCATCCAGCCTATGCAGACCAGTCTAATCCTAACATTGAAGCCTTACCTCACCCTCCGTACTTCTGTATCATTCTCATCCCCTACCAAGAGCCAGAAGTCCCAGAAGCCATGGTTGCAATGGCTGGGTTCATCCTCCACACAAACCCTCGACGAGCCATGAGGCCCCTACTTCCCATATATACTCCCACACCTCCAAGCATCCCTCTGTCCCCCGTCACCTTGCCCATCCTCCCCAAGATGGAAAAGCCAACACCCGTTTTCCTACCAATACCAGAAAAAACAACTTTACCTCTACTGTCTCAATCGCCAGTTATCGACCTGCATAGGGTGCCCTGAAATTACCCCCAACTCTTACCCAAACCACAAAAGAATCTATTGCAGAAATCGGGGGAATGACTAGGTCAGGTCGATGCTATACTTCGGAGGAGATAGAGAGGAGAAGAAAAGGAAAAGATGAGGAGGGAGAATGTTCCAATCCCCTGACAGAACACGAAATCTTCGAGTTTGCCAAAGCCTTAAAGAAGAATGACTATGATGTGATGGAGCAACTTAAGAAAACCCCTTCCCACATCTCCATGTTGGGTCTACTTCTCACTCCGAAAACTCATCGTAATGTCTTGCTAAGGTTCTTAAAGAAGCCCATGTGCCAGATATCTTTACCCCTAAAAATCTATAAAACATTATGGGACTCATCATGGCACCAAATGTCATCACCTTTATTGACGATGAGATACCCGCAGAAGGGACGGGATATACGCAGGCCCTTCATGTAACTGTCAAAACCAAAGGGATGATCATGTCAAGGGTACTGGTGGATAATGGATCAGCTCTAAATGTTTGCCTGTATTCAACCTTGGAGAGACTCAGGATGGACCAATCTCACTTGAGCCACAACAGCATTGTCATACGGGCCTTTCACGGATCTAAGAGAGAGACAACGGGGGAAGTTAAGATACCTGTCGAGATAGGGCCTGTTACCTTCGCCATCAAGTTCCAAGTTCTGCAAATACTTTCGGCCTATAACATGTTGCTTGGACGGCCCTGGATTCATTCAGCAGGGGCGGTGCCATCCAATCTCCATCAAAAAATCAAATTCATCAACAAGGCTAAGCTGATTTCCATCTACGCTGAGAAGGAGTTCACGATTTACAAAGCCGACGCCATTCCTTACACCGAGTTGGCCACCCCATCCTGCTTCCAGTCCCTGGAGTATGTCACCGCAATACATGAGGGAGATGTGGTCGAGCCAAGGTATTCAGGCAACGCACAGATGATTGCTCGCTACTTCTAGAAAAACGGGTATCAGCCAGGCAAAGGACTAGGGAGGAGGTTGCAAGGGATTCCTAAAATTCCTGACATTCCATCCCAAAAACATACTTTCGGGCTGGGGTACAAGTCGACAAAGAAGGAAATCAAGGAGCAAGCCCAGAAGAGAAAACGACAGAGGATCATACCAAGAAGGGGAGAAGAGGAAGAGATGACCCTCCAACTTACGAAGCTTTGCTTGAAGGAAGATGACAAAAGCCTTAAGAGAGGAAAGAAGGAGGCTAGCAGCCGAGCCAATCAATTTCAAGAAGCCTTGATGATCGATGTACCTTCACTCTTAGACATGGAAATGCCTGAACATACCACAATCAGGCCCGCCCTTCCGAGAGAGAATCTTGATAACTAGGATAATGAGAACCTCCTTCGGTCACGCAAGTTTCGGTACAAGCTTGCCAGGGCACTCCATGCGTTTCTAACTCCCTAAAACTTTGTCATCTGTTTATCTTTCTATTGTTGTTTCCATTTTCAAATTAAGAGCTATAGTAGAAAATATCTATATATGAAGAAGTGAAGGATTACTTCCCTATTTTAAATGACCTTCCTTGTTTTAAATCAGGAACTCGCTCATCCAACATCTTGGCCAATTAATCAAAAGAATGCCTACTCTGACTAATCACGATTTCAAAACTGAATTCGACTATCAACGCCTGGGAATTGAACTTGATATCAATAACACTGATGAGGTCCCAGAAGAGATTTTGGAGCAGTTAGAAAAACATGACAACTACAAGACTCCTAATATTGAGGACACAGAGACAGTTAATTTGGGAAGCAAGGAATCCCTGAAAGAAGTCAAGCTAGGGACAGGATTAGATCATTGGCAACGCCGGAAAATGCTGGAATTACTAGCCACCTATATTGATATCTTCGCATGGTCCTCCCAGGACGTGCCAAGGTTGGATGAATCTATCGTCGAGCACCGGCTGCCCCTGGATCCGCAAATCAAGCCTATAAAACAAAAGCTCTGAAGGCTTAAACCTGAATGGAGTTTGAAAGTCAAGGAGGAAGTGGTCAAGCAGTTCCATGCTGGGTTCCTGCAAGTGGTCGAATATCCCCAATGGTTGGCCAACATTGTCCCGGTTCTGAAAAAGGATGGGAAGGTCTGAATGTGTATCAATTTTTGAAATCTCAACAAAGCCAGCCCAAAGGACCACTTCTCGTTGCCTCACATAGATATCTTGGTAGACAACACGGCAGGCTATGAGATGTTCTCGTTTATGGATGGATTTTTGGGATACAACCAGATCAAAATAGCCAAGGAAAATCGGGAGAGGATGGCTTTCATCACTCCATGGGGAGTGTACTGTTATAAGGTAATGCCCTTCGGGCTGAAGAACGCTGGGGCAACTTATCAAAAAGCCATGGTTACTCTCTTTCAAGACATGATGCACAAGGAAGTGGAGATTTACATGGATGACATGATAGTCAAATCAAGAGCTCAAGAGGACCATTTGATCAATTTACGAAAAGTATTTGATCGGCTCCGCAAGTATCAACTCAAGCTCAACCTTGCCAAGTGTACTTTTGGCCTCTCGTCTGGAAAGCTGTTGGGGTTTATCGTCAACAAGAGAGGGATAGAAGTGGATCCTGCCAAGATAAAGTCGATCATTGAAATGCCGCCCCCGAGGGGAGAGACCGAAATTAGATCCTTTTTGGGCAAGTTGAATTTCATTAGCAGATTCATTTCCCAAATGACTCACCTCTGCGAGCCAATTTTCAAATTGCTCAAAAAGGACACCCCTAAGGAATGGAATGGAGAGTGCCAACAAGTTTTGGAGACGATCAAGGAGTACCTCCTGAAGCCCTCAGTACTGGTACCACCAACTCCAGGGAGGCCTCTCCTAATGTATTTGACAGTTCTCGAGACCTTAATGGAGTGTGTTATGGGACAACATGACAAAACTGGGAAACAGGAACAGGCCATCTATTACCTCAGCAAAAAGTTTTTACCCTACGAGGTCAAGTACACTATGTTAGAAAAAACTTACTGCGTCTTGGCATGGGCATCTCATCGACTCAGACACTACATGCATCACACCACTTACCTTATATCCCAGATAGATCCAATCAAGTACTTATTTGAAAAACCCACTCTTTCCAGTAGGGTGGCCAGATGGCATATGATCCTGGCTAAATTCGACATAGTCTTCACAACTCGCAAGGCAATTAAGGGGCAAGTCATAGCAAATTACTTGGCAGAGAACCCTATCGAAGAGTATCAACCCATGGATCCCGGCTTCCCCGACGAGGATATCTTATACACCG
This sequence comes from Euryodendron excelsum, assembly GCA_033060915.1. Classification (NCBI taxonomy): domain Eukaryota; kingdom Viridiplantae; phylum Streptophyta; class Magnoliopsida; order Ericales; family Pentaphylacaceae; genus Euryodendron; species Euryodendron excelsum. Next base: position 24,550,010 of record CM065385.1, on the reverse strand, counting down.
AGTCTAAGGCTAGAAAGCAAGAAGACCCGAGGTGGAAAATGTATTTTGATGATGCTTCAAACAAAAAGGGGGCTGGAATTGGGGCAGTCATAGTCTCTGAGAAAGGTAGCCACTACCCCATTGTATCAAAATTAAGGTTTGATCTCTGCACCAACAACATTGCCGAGTACGAAGCATGCATTCTAGGATTGAGGTTGGCAATAGAGATGAGGATTGAGGAATTGAGGGTCTTCGGAGATTCCAACCTGGTGATCCAGCAAACTAAAGAGGTATACCAAACCAGGGATGCAAGCTCTCTCCTTATCATTAGCTAATCCAAGATCTTTGTTGAAGGTTCCAGAAAATAAATTTCTACCATATTTCCCGGACCGAGAACAGTTTTGCCGATGCCTTGGCTACTTTGGATGTAGCTATCAAAGTGGATGATGATTCCAAAATCCCCGCCCTCCAAATCTTTGTCCGGGACACCCCGTCTCACTACCTCAACACCACTACCGAATCGGACGGGCAACCTTGGTTCTACGACATTAAAAGATACATGCATACGGGAGAATTTCCTGCTCCAGCTATACATAGCGATAAGAAGATGATCCGGAGAATGGCAGCCCAATATTTTCTGGTTGGAAATGAGCTCTTTAAAAGATCCCCCCTAGGGCCCCTAAAATGTGTTAATGTAGCAAAAGCGGGAGAAATCATGAGGGAAGTCCATGAAGGAACCTATAGGCCCCATATGAATGAACATGCTCTCTCCAAAAAGATCCTCAGGACGGGATATTACTGGACCACCATGGAAACAGATTGTGTTCGGTATGTCCTCCGATGCCACAAATGCCAGATACACGAGGACATGATCAAAGCCCCGCCTGTCGAGCTCCATCCAATGATAGCCCCATGGCCTTTTTCTGTGTGGGGAATGGATATGATTGGCCCGATCTCTCCAAAAACCACAAATGGGCACCGGTTCATCTTAGTTGCTATCGATTATTTCACAAAGTGGGTCGAAGCCGTATCCTATGCACATGTCACCAAGAAGGTAGTAAACAAATTCATTAAGAACCATATAATCTGCCAATATGGGGTTCCGGAATCACTCATCACTGATAATGCTACCAACTTAAATAATGACTTGATGACCCGATTGTGCCAAAGTTCAAAATCACCCACCGGAATTCGGAGAGCTACCGACCACAAATGAATAGAGCAGTAGAAGCCGCCAACAGAAACATCAAGAGAATCCTCTGAAAAATGATCGACCACTACAAAGATTGGCACGAGAAGCGCCCTTTCGCACTCATGGCCTACCGAACCACAACGAGGGTTGTAAGCACCCCATTTTTGACCGCTCGGCAGTCTACGCTCCGTCCAGACTTGTACTCAAGTCAATATGGACGTATTCCAATCGAAACCAACTTTCTAAGTCCCAAATCCTGTCTGTCCATCGCTTCGCGGGCCCGCCAGGCCCAAATAGAGGCAAAATCACCAAAATGCCCTTAGGGGCATTATTCTTTCCAATTCCAACTCCAACCCCTCTCTCGAGACAATTGGTTTCTCGAGACAGTAAATCTACTCCAATCAAGCACGTCTTTCCAAAGACGATAAGTCCCCTTTTCAATTCCAATTCCAATTCCAATTCCTCTCTCGAGACAGTTGATTCCTCGAGACGGTTTCAAATCAGGCACGTCTTTTCGAAGACGGTAAGTCCCCTTTCCAATTCTAATTCCTCTCTCGAGACAGTTTATTCCTCGAGACGGTTCCAAATCAAGCACGTCTTTCCGAAGACGGTAAGTCCCCTTTCCAATTCCAATCCCTCTCTTGAGATAGTTTATTCCTCGAGACGGTTCCAAATCAGGCACGTCTTTCCGAAGACGATAAGACCCCTTTCCAATTCCAATCCCTCTCTCGAGACAGTTTATTCCTCGAGACAATTCCAAATCAGGCACGTCTTTCCGAAGACGATAAGACCCTTTTCCAATTCCAATCCCTCTCTCGAGACAGTTTATTCCTTAAAACGGTTCCAAATCAGGCACGTCTTTCCGAAGATGGTAAGTCCCCTTTCCAATTCCAATCCCTCTCTCGAGACAGTTTATTCCTCGAGACGGTTCTAAATCAGGCACATTTTTCCGAAGATGATAAGACCCATTTCCAATTCCAACTCCTCTCTCGAGACAGTTTATTCCTCGAGATGGTCTGGCACATTTTTCAAAGAAAACCTCTTCGAAATGGTAAGTCCCTTTAAAGCTATCTACCGAGACGAGACCCCAAGTCCCCTAGATAGTAGAACGGTCCACCTTTGGCGCCTGCTAGCCCGCCAATGTAAAAATGTCCGTTTAGGCACGCCTTCCGAGAAAGTTGACTTCTCAAGCGCTAAGTCCCTTTAGCAGCATTCCGAGATCAAGCAGTCATAGGAATGATCGCGAACCGTCAGAGTAGCAGAAATACTCGCAAACATCACAACTGTCAAAGTAGCGGAAATACTCGCAAACAGGTCGATATAGGGAATTGTCAACAAACCCTTGTATCACGTGACCGCCATCAAAGTGGCGGAAACACTCAAAACCCAGGTCAACACCAGTGCCTGCTAGCCCACTTCAGTGAAAAATGACCAAACTGCCCCTTGGGCCTTTTCCAAGACTTTTCGGTTAAGATGACCATTTTACCCCTAGGCATCCGAATGCCCCGAGAACCACACCAGCTCTGGGTATCAAACCGATAACCTTCTGAGATTTCTTCTTATAGTATTCTCAACCTTCCTTTACCTTTCCGGATCATTCCAAGTCAATTCCAGCAAACCCGGTGCAAGATGACAGTTTTGCCCCTGGTGGGCCGGTCGCCTTTTTCTAGCCACGCCGGCTCTAGGTATCAAACCGGTAACTTCCCGAGAATGCTTTTTATAGTGTCCTCAACCTCTCTTTGTTCTTTTGGATCATTCCGAGTTAGTTCCGGCAAACCCGGTGCGAAATGACCGTTTTGCCCCTGGTGGGCCGGTCACCTTTTCCGACCACACCGGCTCTGGGAATCAAACTGGCAACCTTTGAGAACATTCTGAATAATGTTTTCAAATCTCGAGTCTTCTTCTGGGACAGTCTGAGTTCGTCCCGGTAGCTTTCCGGCCCGATTGACCGTTTTGCCCCTAAAGGCCCAGTCAACCCTTCCGACACATCCTATCCTCACTTTTCAAGTCAAATACCTCTAGGACGCTATTCTAAGTGTTCCTGCTCTTTTCTAGCCTTCTGAGCCATTCCTAGTCCCTTAGATCATTCTCGGACTTTCCGGAGTCACTCCTAGCGAAGCCAGGCTAAAAATTGCATGGTAGTCACTAGTATAGGCACTCAAATCTAGTCAAAGATGCGTTGCTTGCCGACTTTAAACATTTCCTAAATGGATGGTGCCACTAGTAGTGACGCCAAGCCAAAAAATGGCCTAGTGGCGCCAGTGTAATGTTTGGCTTGGCGCCACTGCAACAAGCGCCAGTGCATTCCTCTCTCTATAAATATAGAGTCTCTTTCAGCGTGAAAGAGGTCCGTAAACTCAGTCTAAAAATACCCATATTCAATATACAGAGCTCGAACACTCCAAAAACCCTAGCCTCCCTAGGTTTTCCAAACTTTAGCCACCATACACTAAACCCTAGCCTTCTATACACTCACACACACCCCCATACACTTAGACACTAGCCTCCAACCCTCCTTTGAAGACTTAAAGAGCTACAATCTGAAGTTTGAAGATTGAAGACAACTCTTGAGGATTGAAGACGAAGATTAAGATGAAGATCGAGGACAAGTAAGGCGCGCAAAATAAACAAGACATACGGTAGGCTTTCTATTTAAATTTTCGCACTTCCCCCCTCTCTCTTCTCTATCCTAACTCACTTGAGTTTTCTCTATTTTAAGCCCCCATCTCTTCCCCTCCCTTTCTTTGCATGCTTGAAACAAGGGGACTCTCGGTCCATGTGTAGGATTAGACTATCGGAGGGTCACCGTGTCGGGGGCTTTCCTTTAGGCTAACCGGAGACCACGTGGGTTCGGCCCCCTTGATTATGTGGTGAAGCCTTAACCTTATATGTTCACGATCCCAAACTTGCATTGTGCATATCATGATCTTACATCTTCCAAAAATCGTTTTCAAACTCATTTTCAAAGTTTGCATTAAACTTGTTTTCAAAATCACAATCCTGGGGTGATTCTAGCCTTTCCATGGCTAGGGTTGCTTTAGGAAAGTGTCACATTTAAAGTGACTTTTATAATCCATATTTTCAAATCTTCTTGTTTTCAAAACCGCTTTCTTAAAGAGGTTCTAGTCCTCTTATGGTTAGAATTGCTTTAGGAAAGTGCGACACTTTTCTACCTTCTAAGAACTCTCTTTTCAAAAATCTCACTTTCTAAAAATCTCTTTTTCAACATACTTTCCAAAAACTCTCCTTTCCAAAGTTGTTTTCAAAACTCCCTCCAAAAATCTAATTTTCAAAACTCTCTTTTTAACTCCTTTCCAAAATCCTCTCCCCAAAATTCACTTTCTAAAAACGCTCCTTAAAAATCTTTCCAAAAACTCTCTCCAACAATCTTCTACCAAAAATCTTTCTAAAAACTCTCTTCCCAAAATCTTCCTTCTAGAAACTCCTCTCTAGGATTTTCCTTCTAAAAACTCGTTTCCAAAAACACACTTTCCAAAAATTTCATTTTTTTAAAATCTCTTTCTAAAAACTCTATCTTCAAATTCACTTTCTAAAAACTCCTCTCTAGGATTTCCTTTGTAAAAATCTTCGTTTCCAAAAATGCACTTTCCAAAAATCTCTTTTCTTGATGCTTAAATCGAGCCCTAGAATTCATGATTAGGAAACCCTAATTTTTCCTTCCCAAAAACATGATTTCCATTCTCCTATTTTGGCCTCAAAACCTAGGTTTCCAAAACTATATCAAAACTATACATATTTTCAAAAACCTATTTGCTACGTCAAAATTATAGCCTTCCAAATCTAGGGTTTCTAAAACTCCCTTTTCCAAACCCTTGTCAAATCAAATCTTCTCTTTAGGAAACCAAATCAAATCTTCCCGTTTAGGAAACTAGATCCTATCCTCCGTTTTTGGAAACAAAATCAAACATTTTCTTCAACTCCTTCCTAACCTTCTACTTTCCTAAATCCTAAGCTTCCAAAAACTTGAACGTAAAAATCTTTCCTAAATTTTAAAACTCAAGCTTTCAAATCTTTCCTAATTCTACCTTTTCCTAATTCTACCTCTTTTCAAATATTAACTTTTTCAATCTAAGTTTTCAAACCTTTCCTAAACTCAACTTTTCCTAATCTCAAGATTTTCTAAAACTAAAATCCTAAAACTTTCTAAATTTCAAATCTTTCCAAATTTGAAGCTTTCCAAATTCAAAACTTTCTAAACCCAAATCTTTCTAAAATCCTAACTTCCCTAAACTTCAAATCTTCCTAAATCTAAAATTTTTTAAACTCAAAACTTTCTTACTTTCAAACTTTTCTAATTCAAAACATTTCTAAATTCAACACTTTCCTATTTCAAAACCTTTCTTAAAACGGAACTTTCCAATTTCAAAACTTTCCTAATTCCAAAACTTTCTTAAGTTGAAACTTTCCTAATTTGAATTCTTCCTAAACCTCAATCTTTTCAAAACAAGCTCAAATTTTTCTTCCAAGTCCTATCTTTCCAAAGTCAAGTCCGATCTTTCTTTTCTAAGCTCCTAAGTTTAGGTTTCCTAAATCTCCATCTTTTCAAAACAAGTCTAAATCTTTCTTCCAAGTTCTACTTTTCCAAATCCAAATCCAATCTTTTCAATTCCAAAATTCTAAATTCCAATTTTCAATCTTCTATTCTAAGTTCAAATCAAATCCTCTTTCCAATCAAAATCTTTTTCTTCCAATCTAGCCTTCTATTTTCAATCGGACTCTTGTCCGAACTATGATTGACCTGATTCCTCCAAAAGGATACGTAGACAACCCTCATGGGTGCGATCTCCACATTTTTTCAATTTCCAATTCCACAACCTTTTTCAAATCTCCAATTCTACAATCTTCTTCAATCTCTAATTCCATATCTATTTCAAGTTTCCAATTCCAAAAATCTATTTTCAAAACTCTATTTTCAATTTCTGAAACTTTCCAATTTCAAATCTATCCTTTCCAATCTCTCTTCCAAAGTCAAATCAAATTTTCTTTTCAAGTCTCTTTCCAAATCTATCTTTCAACTCTCTTTTTCTTGCACTTGCATATCATGCATCATGTTTTTTTAAAAATTGTTTTCTAAAGTGGATAGGATTGGACAGTAGTTAGCTGAAGACTCTCATAGGTGAATCTAGAGTAGATTGACATGTAAGTACCAAAAGGGCGGGGTAGGGTGATGGCTTAGTGCGTTTTCCAACACATAACCAACCTCTGAACCTAGGATCACTGATTTCAAAGACCAAAAGGAGTTATTTTCAAAAAAGGGCTTAAATGTTTTCCAAAGGTTGCCAAACAACCTGTTTTCTTAAAAACCCTCTCTTGAGGAGATATTTTCAAAATTATTTTCCAAAACCCTAAGTATAGTTCTCGGATTGTGCTTAGTGTTTAGGTAACCTAACCCACCTTAATCAAGTTAGGTGGCGACTCCAAATCTTTTCCAAAAAGCCCTTTATTCAAACCACTTTTCAATTCAAACCTAGTCGCACTCATTCTTCTAGGAGGGTGAGTTCTAACGAGAGAGTACAATATTTTTCCCGCTTGTGTGTGTATTTCTCAAGTGAGAAAAATCTAGGCGCAACAAGGGTCTCCACTAGCGCAACCCTGTATGCGTTGGTTTACGGCAACGAGGCTGTGCTCCCTGTCGAGGTAGAAGTTCCTTCCATGAGGGTGCTAATGGAGACTCAGCTAGAAGAGGCAGAGTGGATCAAAGATCGATACGCCCAACTGTGCTTGCTGGAAAAGAAACGGCTGGCTGTCGTTTACCACGCTCAGTGCTATAAAAGGAGGTTAGCTAAGGCATTTCACAAGAAAGTAAGACCTCGAAATTTCCAGGTTGGAGATCTGGTGTTGAAAAAGATCATCTCCAACTAAGAAGAAGCTTGGGAAAAGTTCGCTCCAAACTACGAAGGACCATTCGTAGTCAAGAAGGTCCTAATAAGGGGAGCACTCATATTAGCAGAGATGGATGGACAAGAGTTTCCCAACCCATTAAATTCAAACGCAATCAAACGCAACTTTGTGTAAGTCAGAAGCTCTCATTTTCTTCAAAGCAACAGGGAAGTCCATTTGCAATAAAAAGAGGTCTGAAAACTCTTGTTAAAGGAAATAAATGCATTCCCTTTTTTCGAATCATCAAAACTCTTGCGAAAGGACTCATAAAGATTAGACAGGTTAAATTGATATGATGAGAGGCAATTAATTAATTTTTTTATACACTATATCCCTTGTTATAACCTCGTTTTGAGCCAATTACATTTCTTCAACAAACTCGACACGGTGATCACCGTCCACGACGGGTGAAAGTAAATTTGGAAAGCAAAATGAGAAAAACAGAACGGAAAAACAAAGAAAGCTTCCTCATATGTTGAAAAAGGGGGAGACAATGAAAAAAAAAACCCAAAAGAAAGAGGGGGGAGGGGGGGTCCCCCAGGAACTCAACAAGTTATGTAAATAACAGGGCTGGGACAAAAGCCAAAAGAAACAAGGAACCCTATATGAGTAAAAGTTTGTGAAAAAAAGGGAAGACTCAAAGAAAGAATGCTAAAAGGGTGATCACCAGTCCATGACGAACCCAAAAAAAGCACAACACTTTGAACCTTCCATGACCTTCCTTTCAAAGCCCCGCAACCTAGCCTCATTACAACCTAACCTAAAAAGTCCTCTCTGATCAATGAATACTGCCTAATCTAAACTGAGTTCGACGTGAGAAGGATGATGATTTTCGAATAGGGATGAATATCTGAAATCCTTAAGTTTTCAACCTTGACAAGCAGGTCCTCCCTCAACTTCAAGAAAGTTCGCTGTTATGCCAAAAAAAAAAAAAAGCATGACCCCAAGGGCGCGGTAAAAACTCGAAAAAGCGCTGCGAGTAAAAAAAGGAGGCATGGCAAGATACAAATCTGTCAGTCCGGCGAAAACCCACAAGGGCATCGAGACGCAAAAATGACAAGGCTGCGGTCGGCAAAAACCTGCAAAGGCGCCGATGGCAAAAAAGGCCGAAAAAAAAAAAAATTCACATCCCTTTCAAGTTTATCTCAACCGTCAAGTAAATCATTCCCAAGTCATGATAGGAAAAGACAGGGAGAGACTGTGGTCGTCGAAAAAGGCATTCTCTCGAAATCAATAGGCCAAGAAGAAGGAACCACGCGGGCTCCCTCCAAAGACACCCTGAAGGAAATCCCATTCTAGGAAAGCAGTTCTCACCTTACAATAGATATAATCTTTGTTATAATACATGTTAAACTAACAAACTGGTGCAGGAATGGGCTAATGATGACATATCCCAATGAAAAGGTAGGATTCCTTTACAACCAAAATATGATAATTAAGCTAATACAAGCATGTTTACAAATGCAGGGAATCTTAGAAGAAAGCCAAAACATCTCGAATCACAGCATAAAGGGGATGGGAAAGGAAAAAAGGAAGAATCGCGTCAGGGACGAGGGTCCACGATGTAGCGATCCACGTCTCCATCCGATGAATCCTCATCCGAACCCCTAGAGGCAAGACTCGCAGGACCAGAGCCAGCAAGTGATGGACCAGGCACTCTAAATGGCGGCGCCACCAACCCTCCTCCGGAAGGGCCGACACCGCTAGAGGCCTCAAAAGAGGAAGTCAACAACTGGCTCAATATATGGCACTGACATCGATCAAGGATGCGATCCCTCTCCTGTGAAAGGTGTGTACCATATCCCTCAACTGGACTATGAACGTGTCCCGTGGGTCGCCCCCCACTAAAGAAAGAGCGTCTCGGGATCCCTGAGGGCACCTGAGTCCCCAGGAAACATCAACCAAAGGGCAGTCTCTCACCCTAGAAGCCACCTCCAGCTGCCTCTCTAAATCACTCACCCAGCTCCTGCTAGTCTCTAACTGAGTCTCCAAATCGCTCACGCGGGCATAATAAAGTCACCGTAAGTGCCTCACCCTAATGGTAGCAATAGCCAAAAGATCAGCATACCCTACCGGAGGCAAGGGCGACTCTGGAAGAGGATCCCTAACTGCGGCGCCCCCTAAGACATACTCCTGAAACCATTTGCCGTAATCAATGGTGGTTATCGGGACGAAAGTAAATGAACCGTCCGAGGTGTCATGTGCCTCCAAAATCTGCCACAACCCTGTCAACTCAGTCACTATACCTCTCGGCACCTCGTCGCCAAAATAAGCTGGATACCCTGTCACCATAGCAGTGTGCGGGATGTCCTGTGTTCGACCCAACGAGCGGAAAACCCGAATGCTGAAGAAGGGCGCTACGCCCCGCAAGCCAACCAAGGGGATGAAGATCTGACCTGAAGTCCGTACTTGCAATGAATCAACATTACATAAACCCACATACCACTAAACCAAGTTAGATCTCCTCGCTTAAAGGAATGCCGTCCAGGCCGCATGGGAATCGGGGCAATCAACACCATCAATGGTCTCCTGCTGAGACCTCACTAAAGTGCAGATGGGGTCAACCTCCGGATACCATATATGACAGGTAATGCAATGAATGAACAAATGCTCGAGAGCCCACAACTGAAAAAGGGGCCGAGATCCCCTAAAGAAAGTGTCCTCCCCACTCTGAAACCGGGAAAAGCTCACATATGTCTCGCCCATAGCTAGCAGAGCATAAGAATACCCCCGACAGATCGACAACAATAAGGAACAAAGCCTGCCGTCCACCCGACCATCTCCTTGAGGAAACACCAGAAGACTCAATAAAATCAGGGCCAGTGCATTCATCCGAGTAATGGGCCACTCCGTAGAAGTATGCTAAACACCAGGACGAGTGGTCTAACCAGTACAAAACTCAAAGTGATCCAACAAAAAACCCACCTCCAACGCTAAAAAAGCAAGATGAGAGGTCGAATCTAGAGCCTATTGCCTAAGTCCCAACTAACCAAAAATGACGGACATAAAGCCTCGGGGAATGTTTGGGCCTACAATACCCTCTTGACTGCTCCTCAAACCTAGCAAACGTCTGTACTTGTGAGGGGTCGGCGTCATCTCGAAATCACTGAAGCGGAATAAGCATAGCTTTGGGCACCAGAAGGCAGTTGAAGCCTCAACCAAGCCCGATACCAGTCTCACAGAGAGGAGTGACCCCAAATATCCAAAAGCCCTATAAAAGATCTGTCGCTCCTCCTCAGTATAGCTGGTGTACCAAGCTCAGAGTCGAGACATGACCACGTCGTCCTCCTCAACATGCAAAGTTGATCAGTCACTGAGTACAAAAAAAAATAAGACAGAAAAAAAAAGAGCAAACAAGAAAAGAAAAAGAAAAAAGGAGAGAAAAAGAGAGAAAAAGAGAGAAAAAGAGAGAGAGAGAGAGAGAGAGAGAGAGGGAAAAGAAAAGAAGAAAGGAAAAGAGGGCTAGGGTCCTGCCTATTCTTATTTTGAGATTTTCTACCAGTTTTTTGAACTTTTTCCTTAAAAAGTTTGACTTCAAAATTTCCAATCGGTTTCCCGAACTTCCCCCTCAAAAGCCCCGTTTCAAAGTTTCAATGGTTTCTCAGGCTTTCTCCTTCAAAAGCTCTGTTTCTAAACATTTTCTAATGATTTTTCAAACTTTTTCTTTAAAAAGTTTGACTTCAAAATTTTAAACTGGGTTCCCGAGCTTTCTCCTCAAAAGCCCTGTTTCTAATCATTTTCTAACGGTTTCTCAAGCTTTCCCCTCAAAAGCCCTGTTTCTACACATTCTATACCGATTTTTTGAACTTTTTCCTCAAAAAGTTTGACTTCAAGATTTCAATGGTTTCTCGGGCTTTCTCCTTCGAAAGCCCTGTTTCTAAACATTTTCTAACGGGTTTTCAAACTTTTTCCTCAAAACGTTTGACTTCAAAATTTTAAACCAGTTTCCCGAGCTTTCTCCATCAAAAGCCCCATCTCTAAACATTTTCTAACGGTTTTCAAACTTTTCCCACAAAAAGTTTGGTTTCAAAATTCCAGAATGGTTTCTCGGGCTTTCTCCTTCAAAAGCCTTGGTTCAAAGATTTTCTAACGGGTTTCAAGCTTTTCCCTCAAAAAGTTTGGGTCCTAACCGATTTCCTGGGCTTTCCCTTCAAAAGCCCCGTTTTAAAATTACAAACCGGTTTCCTGGGTTTTTCTCCTTCAAAAACCCTGGTTCAAAAGTTTTCTAACGATTTTTGAAACTTTTTCCTCAAAATGTTTTATTTCAAAAGTCTCACTGGTTTCCCCGGTTTTCTCCTTCAAAAGCCCTAGTTCAAAAATTTGCTAATGGTTTTCAAAACTTTTTTCCCAAAAAGTCTCATTACAAAAATTTCAATGGTTTCTCGGGCTTTCTCTTTCAATAGCCTTGGTTCAAAAATTTTCTAACGGTTTCCAACCTTTTCCCTCAAAAAGTTTGGTTTCTAACCGATTTCCCAAGCTTTTCCATCAAAAGCCCTGTTTTGAAATTTCAAACCGGTTTCCCAGGTTTTCTCCTTCAAAAGCCCCGGTTCAAAGGTTTTCTATAGTTTTTCGGGTTTTTCCTCGAAAAGCCTAATTCCCAAACTTTTCACCGGTTTCTCGGGCTTTCACCTTCAAAAGTCCTGTTCCAAAGTTTTCCACAATCTATTTTTCGAGGTTTTCTCCTCCACAAACCCTACCCCTAGAGATTTTCAAAGATTTCGGTTTTCTCGAGTTTTCCCCTTTAAAAATTGCATTACAAAAAAAAAAAAAGAGAGAGAATTGTTTTGCCCAAGGGTTTTTTGTTAAAATTTTTGAAAATTTCGACAGAGTTTTGCCTTAAAAAGTCACTACCCTAAAAAATTCAACAAGTCACAAACATGATCCGAAACATTTCAAACACCCAACCATCAACCAAAACAACCCCATCCTCCAGAACACACGCCTCGTTCTCGAAAGCAATTTTCAAACCAACTTTTCGATGTTTTTAAATTTTTCAATTTCGTCCATATCTCCAAAAATTTCACAAAAATTCCTAGAACATGCAAGCATTTTACTATAGTTTCCCAAAAAATGTTTTATGATTTTTCAACCTTCAACAGAATCCGTTTTCTAATTTTCTTCAATTTTACTTTTTTTTGTAATTTCCAAAAATTCAAAAGTTTAAAATTTTTCAGAAAATTACGAAACTTCATACGATTGTTCTACACATGTTTCTAAGGTTTTTGGTGTAAAAATCATACACAAACAGCCAATGCCTGAGCCTGTAGAGGCAATTTTTTGAGTCCCGCAAGAAACCCACATTCGCAAATATGAAAAATCATTCAAAACGCACTCAAATTTCCACCAAATCACAAAAACAATCTAACCATTGTCTTCTAAACATCTTAAAACATAGGATTATAGTGATCAGTTGCGAGAAACGGAGACATATGCATCAAAATCGAAGAAATTTCAAGAAAACCAACCTTTGAGTTCTCCAACGAAAAACAAATTTTCCAGCGAGAATCCGGCGACAATGACAGTAACCGACAAGTGCCCAACGTCTCCTAACACCATTCTGATGATTCCCAATCAAAATCCCTCGAAAATCCTTCAGAGCAACCCTCGAATCAAACTCAAATCATGAAGCATGCACTGAAAACGCGCACCTATTCTGGTTTAAATGCCCACAGGCTGGCGCATGTAGTAGATGCACCAGCACAGAAACTGAACCAACGCATATGCTACATGCGCCAAGGTTAAAACACACCAGGCACTTGTAACACATGCGCCCGACTATTCGCCAAAATCAGTTTTCAAACCCTGAGAGTCCGAATTTGTTTTTAAGACTTTCACGAGCTGAAAATCAAGCTTTCAGCCTTCATTTTCAAAGATCAAATGACCTGGACCGAACCGTGTCAAACCAATAGCTCAATTCCCAATAAAAATTTCAAAATGCAAGGTTTTTCGAACTTCAAAATCTTCTAAACCGGTGACCCACAAAGGTCCCAAAACATTCCAAACTCACCAACACATCATCCCTCCAATCGCCTCACGACCAAAAAGGGATTCTTACTTTGTTATTTTTCTGCCTTCGACAAGCAAAGATAGAAAAAGAGGGGCAGCTGTAAGCACCCCATTTTTGCTCACTTGACACTCTCTGGCTCGACCAGGTCCAGTTTTCAAAAACCATAGCACATGCAAGCTCAAGACGAGCCTTTCAATCTCTAGTCCAGTAAACTGGTCGCTTCTTGGGCCCACAAGGACCCGTTGAAGCCATAAGCACCATCATTCCAGGCAGTTTCCCGAACAGGGCGGTCTCAGAAACCAACGTCATCCAGGTAACTTCCTAAGATCGGGCGATCTCGGGGACCAACACCCTTGTCAAAATTCCAGACGGTTCACTTCTGGCACTTGCTAGCCCGCCAATGTAGAATGTCCGTCATTCGGTAGCTCTCCGAGATCAGGCATTCTTGGAAACCAACACCACCCTCACAGGTAGTTTTCTGAGACCATACATTCTTAGAAACCAATACCAACCCACAGGTAGCTCTCTAAAACTAGGCGTTCTTAGAGACCAACACCACGCAGGTAGTTTTCCAAGACTAGGCAGTCTCGGGAACCAACACCCAAGTCAACACCGGCACCTGCTAGCCCGACTCGGTGAAAAATGACCAAACCTGCCCTTTGGACCTCCAGACACATTTTGAGAAAGCTCAAAATCCCTCAAAATGATAAGTTCACCTTTCCAAAATGTTGCTAAATTGTTAGGCGTTCCCCACACGCCATTTGGTCCAATTCTAATCCCATTCCGGCTAACTCTAGTCAAACTGACCGTTTTGCCCCTAAACACCTTAGCACTGCACAAACCCCACCAAACGAAAAAAGACTCTCCTGAAAACATCCCAGAATGAGTCGGTACACTTAACATGACATTCAGATCCATTCCTGACCATTCAAAGCCTAAATAGGCTAAAATAACCATTTTACCCTTGGCGACCCGAACACGCCCCAAAACGACACCGGTCTTTGGTTATTGAATGGCGGATTTCGTCATGAGCCCCCGTCTAACCTAAGGAAGAGCTCACGATGCTAAACACTCACGACTCAATAAAAGTTCCCTGAAGCGTCTCGCTGACGCTTTGCCAAAATTGCCATTTCTCCCCGATTCCCTAGTCAAAATGCACCGTCAAATGACTTGAGAAGTGTGTACATCAGGGAATTCCTGAAAGCTCATTCCTAGATCTTTCCATCAATACGGCTCAATCGGATAGATCGCCTCTCGAAGCCCTTTATCGTATAGCTCAAACACTGCTACTTTTGACAACCCCTGAAACATCTTGCAGACGCTCCGCCAAGGTTGACTTTTTCCCCAATTCCCTAATCAAAACGCACCGTCAAACGATTTGAGAAATGCGTAAATCTAGAAATTCTCGAAAGTATTTCCAATGTACTTTCCATCGGTATAATCTGATCAAAAAGATTGATTCCCGAAAGCCTCGATCACGCGGCACGAAAATAGCTACTTTCGAACACCCTCGGAGCGTTGTAAGCACCCCATTTTTAACCGCTCGGCAGTCTCCATTCCGTCCAAACTTGATTTCGAGTCATTATGGACATATTCTAGAATTCTAGCTCTAATCTAGTCAATCTATCGCTTCGTGGGTCCCACCAGGCCTAAATAGAGGCAAAATGACCAAAATGCCCCTAGGGGCATTATTCGGTCCAATTCCCAACAGGTGCATCTTTCCGAAGACGGTAAGTCCCCTTTCTAATTTCAAATTTGGCACGTCTTTCCGAAGACGGTAAGTCCCCTTTCCAATTCCAAATCAGGTGTGCCTTTCCGAAGACAGTAAGTCCCCTTTCCAATTCCAAAGCACACACGTCTTTCCAAAGACGGTAAGTCCCCTTTCCAAGTCCAATTCCAATTCCAATCCCTCTCTCAAGACAGTTGATTCCACGAGATGGTCTGACACATTTTTTGAAAAAAATCTCTTTGGAACGGTAAGTCCCTTTAAACCTATTGACTAGGACGAGACCCCAAGTCCCCTAGATGGTAGAATGGTCCACCTTTGGCGCCTACTAGCCTGCCAATGCAGAAATGTCCGTTTAGGCACGCTTTTCGAGAAAGTTGATTCTCAGGCACTAAGTCCCTTTAGCAGCCTCCAGAGATCAGGCAGTCTCGAGAATAATCGCAAACCGTCAGAATAGTGGAAATACTCGCAAATAGGTCGACATAAGACATTGCCAACAAACCCCTGTATCACATGACCGTCGTCAAAGTGGCGAAAACACTCAAAACCCAGGTCAACACCAGTGTCTGCTAGCCCACTTTGGTGAAAAATGACCAAACTGCCCCTAGGGCTATTTTCCGGCACATTTCTCGTGAGCACACCTAAGCCCTCAGAATGGTAAGTCCACCCTTCCTAGATCATCCCAGAGATGATCTGGCATGATTAGGTGCCCTCTAGTCAGTTTTGGGTCAATTCCGAGACTTTTCGATTAAGATAACCATTTTACCCCTAGGCATCCGAACGCCCCGGGAACCACACCGGCCCTAGTTATCAAACCGGTAACTTCCTGAGATTGCTTTTTATAGTATTCTTAAACTTTCTTTATCTTTTCGGATCATTCTGAGTTAGTTTCGGCAAACCCGGTACGAAATGACCATTTTGCCCTGGACGGCCAGTCGCCTTTTCCGACCACATCGGCTCTGGGTATCAAACCGGCAACCTTTGGGAACATTCTAAATAATGTCCCGAAATCTCAAGTCTTTTTTTTGGACATTCCGAGTCCATCCCGGCAGCTTTCCGGCCCGGTTGACCGTTTTTCCCCTAACGGCCCAGTTAATCCTTCCGACACATCCTATCCTCATTTTTCAAGTCAAATACCTTCAGGATACTATTCTAAGTGTTCCTGTCCTTTTCTGGCTCTCCGCGTCATTCCCGGCCTCTTCAAATCATTCCCAGACTTTTCGGAATCACTCCTAGCGAAGCCAGGCTAAAAATTGCATGGTAGTCACTAGTACAGGCGCCCAAATCTTCTCAAGATACGTTGTTTGCCGACTTACAAACTTTTCTAACTAGCTGGCGCCACTAGTAGTGGTGCCAAGCCAAGAAATGGCCTTGCGCCACTCCTAGTGGCGCCAAGAGGAAATTTGGCCTAGCGCCACTGCAACAGGCGCTAGGTCTATCCCATCTCTATAAATACAAAGCCTCTTCCAGCGTAAAAGAGGTCCACAAACTCAATCTGAAAACCCTAATTTTCGATATACAAAGCTTGTAACCTCCCTAAACCCTATCTTCTCTAGGTTTTCCAAACCCTAGCCACCATACACAAACCCTAGCCTCATACACACTCCTACACACTTATACACTAGCCTTCAACCCTCCATTGAAGACTTTGATTGCTACAACTTGAAGCTCTAGAAGACCAAGACAAAGCTCTCGAAGACTGAAGCGAAGGCCGAAGAAAAAGCAAGAAAAGTAAATCGCATAAAGCAAGCGAAATAAATAAGACAAGGTAGGCTTTCTCTTTAAGTTTCTGCACTTCCCCCTCTCTCTTCTCTCTCCTAACCCACTTGGGTTCTCTTCTATGTTAATCCCCCATCTTCTTCCCTCTCTTTCTTTGCATGCTTGAAATAAGGAGATTCCCAATCCATGTGTAGGATTAGACTATTGGAGGGTCACCGTGTCGAGGGCTTTCTTTTAGTCTAACCGGAGACCACGTGGGTTCAACCCCCTTGATTATGTGGTGAAGCCTTAACCTTATATGTTCACGACCCCAATTTGCATTGCCCATATCATTATCTTGCATTCTTCCAAAAATCATTTTCAAACTCGTTTTCAAAGCTTGCATTAAACATATTTTCAAAATTGCATCAAAATCTCCTTTTTCAAAATCACAATCCTAGGGTGATTCTAGCACTTCCATGGCTAGGATTGCTTTAGGAAAGTGTTACATTTAAAGTGACCGATATGGTCTATATTTTCAACTCCTTGTTGTTTTCAAAATCACTTTTTTAAAGTGGTTCTAACCTTCTTATGATTAGAATCGCTTAAAGAAAGTGAGACGTTTTTATACTTTTCAAAAACTCTCTTCTCAAAAATCTCCTCCTAAAAATCTCTCTTTCAACATACTTTCCAAAAACGCTCTCCAATCTCCTTCTTCAAATTTCTTTCCAAAATTGCTTTCTAAAAACTCCCTCCAAAAATCTATTTTCAAAACTCTCTTTTCAACTCCTTTCCAAAAAATACTCTTTTTAAATTCCTTTCCTAAAAACACTCCCTAGGTTTCCTTCTTAGAAAACTCTCTCCAATCTCCTTTCCAAAATTGTTTTTAAAAACTCCTTTCCAACAATCTCTTTCCAAAAATATCTTTCCTAAAAGCTTCTTTCTAAAAAACGCTTTTCTCAAAGTCCACTCTCAAAAAACACTCCTTACGTTTCCTTCCTAAACAACTCTTCCTAAAAAACGCTTTCCTAAAAGCTTATTGCAAAATCTTTTTCCTGAAACTCCTCTCTAGGATTTCCTTCTAAAAATCTTCGTTTCCAAAAACGCATTTTTTGAAAAACTCTTTCCTTAGAGTCCAAGTCAAGTCCTAGAACCCACGTTTAGGAAACCCTAATTTTTCTTCCCAAAAGCATGATTTCCAATTCCCTTATTTTGGCCTCAAAACCTAGGTTTCCAAAACCTCTTGTTTTCTACATCAAAATTATGTATAGTTCTAAAACCTCTTTTCTACGTCAAAACTATAGTCTTCCCAAAACTAGGATTTCCAAAACTCCATCTTTCCAAATTCATGTCAAATCCAATCTCCCCTTTAGGAAGTCCAATCCAATCTTTCCTTTAGGAAACCAAACCCCATCTTTCCTTTAGGAAACTAGATCCTATCCTCCATTTTTGGAAACGAAATCAAAACATCTCTTTTTAGAAATAAAATCCAATCCCTGTTTTAGGAAATAGGAATCTCAGTCCTTCCTAGTCTAAATCTTTCCTAATTCAAATCCTTCCTAATCTTCTACTTTCCTAAATCTTAAGTTTCCAAAACTTGAATATAAAGATCTTTCCTAAATTTTAAAACTCAACTTTCAAATCTTTCCTAATTCAACCTTTCTAAATTCCATACCTTTCTAAATCTTAACTTTTCAAACCTAAATCTTTAAATCTTTCTTAAGTTCAAATCTTTCCAAAACTCTAAACTTTCTTAAATTTAAATCTTTCTAAAATTCTAAACTTCCTAAATTTCAAATCTTTCCAAATCCAAAACTTTCTAAATTCGGAACTTTCTTTATCTGAAACTTTCTAAATTCAAAACTTTCCTATGTCAAAACTTCCCTATCCCAAAACATTCCAAATTCAAAACCTTCCTATTTCAAAACCTTTCTTAAAATGAAACTTTCCTAAACCTAAAACTTTCCTAAGTTGAAATTTTCCTAAATAGACATCTTCCCTAAATTGAAACTTTCCTATTTCGAAAACTTTCCTAATTCGAAACCTTTCTTAATTCAAAACTTTCCTAAGTCAAAACTTTTCTAAAACGAAACTTTCCTAATTCCAAAACTTCTCTAAAATGAAGCTTTCCTAAAACGAAACTTTCCTAAAATGACACTTTCCTAATTCGAACATTTCCTAAATTCGAACCCTACCTAATCCAAGCTTTCCTAATCTCCAAGTCCAACATTCGAGTCAAATCTTTTCTAAATTTCATCCAAGTAAAGTCAAAGCTTTCTAAAATCTCAAGTCTCTCCTAAAGCCTATCTTTCTTAAGTCTAGGTTTCCTAAACCTCATTCTTTCCAAATCAAAGTCCAATCTTTTCAATTCCAAAATTCCAATTCCCAATCTTCTATTCTAAATTCAAATCAAATCCAAATTCCAATTCAACTCCTTTTTCAAATCAAATCTTCTATTTCTATCGAACTCTTGTCCGAACTACGACTGACTTGATTCCTCCAAAAAGATACGTAGGCAACCCTCATGGGTGCGGTCACAACATTTTTCAAGTTTCTATTTCCACAAAATCTTTCCAAATCTCCAATCTATTTTCAAACTTCCAATTCCAAATTTCTATTTCCAAATCTCTATTTTCAATTTCCAAAACCTTCTTTCCAAATTCAAACTTCTATCTCTTTCTTTTCAAATCAAATCAATTTCTTTCCAAATCTAATTTTCAATTCTCTTTTCTTACACTTGCATATCATGCATCATGTTAAATTTCTTTTTACACATTCTTTTTTAAAGTGGATAGGATTGAACATTAGTTAGTTGAAAACTCTTATAGGTGAATCTAGGGTGAATAGACATGTAGGTACTGCAAGGGCGGGGTAGGATGATGGCTTAGTGTGTCTTCCCTACACGTAACCAACCTCCGAACCTAGATCACTGTTTTCGAAAGACCAAAAGGAGTTATTTTTCTAAAAAAAGGGCTTAATATTTTCTAAAGGTTGCTAAATAACCTATTTTCTTAAAAACCCTCTCTTGAGGAGATATTTTCAAAATCTTTTCCAAAACCCTAAGTGTAGTTTTCGGATTATGCTTAGTTTTTAGGTGACCTAACTCACCTTAATCAAGTTAGGTGGCGACTCCAAACTTTTTCCAAAAGCCCTTTATTCAAATCTATTTTCAATTCAAACATAGACGCACTCATTCTTCTAGGAGGGTGAGTTCTAACGAGAGAATACAGTATTTTTTCCGCTTGTGTGTGTATTCCTCGAGTGCGAAAAATCTGGGCGCGACAAGCGTATCACAAACGCTCTACAAAGATGTCCTTTTTGCACACTTTCTGAGACGATATCCCACGCTTCTGAACACAATTCAAGCTTTTCAAAAACATGAAACTTCACGAGAAACCCTAGGAGAACACCGTGGGTGCAATCGATTCTCCCGAAACCTTCCCCGATCGGCTTAATTATCGAGACAAAGTTTAGACGAACCTTCCCGATGATGGAGCGTATGCTACATGCGCTCAAATTTTGATCAGATCGACCAGATTTCGATCAATAGTCGAGATTTAACCAACACATAAGGTGTCACGTGTCATTCTGGCAATGGAACAGTACCTACGCATGTCCTACATGCGCCAGTTCTGTTTTAGATTGCCTATAAATACCAGGCCCCTCCTTTGCTTATTCCATCTCCGAAATTGATGCGAAGCTCTGCTGAAACCGCTCCAAAACCTCAAATCCTTACATAATTTTCAAGGCTTCCATTCTCTCAAATTTAGTGGTTGGAATGGCCCTATGGAAACCCTCTCTTGAGTGGTTTTCCTTTTATTTGGCCATAGAAACCCTCTTTTGATAGAATGGCCTCCTACAAAAATGGTTTTCAAAACTCTTTTCAAAAATGGTTATCAAAAACTCATTCTCTCCATTTACATTAAAAATGGTGCCTTAAAAGGTTGTCATCAACATATTGATTTTTGGACCCCTTATACTCTTGTCAAGATTATGGTTATAATGGCCATGAAGAAACGTTCTTTGGAATGGTCTCCAAACACCAACCATATAAACCATACTCTTGGCTAGAGTCAAAATTTTCATGGAAATGATCTTCAAAAGGGTTGTCCACCAAAGTCCATTGCATTACATGTTTTGTTTTTCAAAACTCCTTCCAAAAATGCATTAAACCAACTTTCAAAACCATTTTCCAATCCAACCCTAGGTTAACTTGACCCTAGTTGACCAAGCCCTAGGTTAACTTGACCTTAGTTGACCAAGCCCTAGGTTAACTTGACCTTAGTTGACCAAACCCTAGGTTAACTTGACCCTAGTTAACCAACCCTAGGTTAACTTGACCCTAGTTCACTCACCTTAGGTTAACTTAACTCTAGTTAGTTAATCCTAAGTCATCTTAACCTTAGGTTACCCCTACTTTAGTTAGTTAACCTTAGTCCAACTTAACTTTAGGTCATCCCTAACCATAGGCTAACCCAATCTATGTTAATATGCTTCAAGGTTCCAACTCATGAACCCTTTTTGTATGATCCTTCAATTTTAAACTATACTCATTACCCACTTTTTCCAAAACCTTTAACCCTCTTGAGGTTTCAAAAACTAACTCCAAGATGTTTCCAAAAATATCTTCAAAAGATCACAAACCTAAGGCACCCCTAGCCCTCTTATGGTTAGGGACCCTAAAGGAAGGTGACATATTAAGAACAATCTCTAAGGTTGTACATATTAGGATTCCAAACCTTTAGCCATTTCCAAAAACCACTTTCAAAAACTAATTCATCAAAACATTCTAAAGTCATGCCTCCAAGGTTTTCAAAACAATACTTCAAAAACACTTTCAAGTTCTCTTGAGTCATGCCAAAGCATTTTCCCAAAACTCCCTTAAGTTGATCTAAAAACATTTTCAAAACACTCCACCATCTAATTTCAAGTCAAAACTTCCAAGACCACCAAGAGTCTTCAACTTCCAAGACCACAAAGTGTTTTCAACTTCCAAAGACCTCCAAGTGTCTTAAACTTTTCCAAAGACCTCAAAGTGTCTTAAATTTTTTCAAAGACCTCAAAGTGTCTTCAAACCTTCCAAAGGCCCTAATGCTCCTATTTTCCATCGGGCTTTTGCCCGAACTATGATTGATCTGATTCTCGTCAAATGAGATACATAGGCAACCTAAAAAGGTGCGGTCATAACTTCCGTTTCAACTCCAATCCCTTTTTCAAAAGTTTCTATCAATTCAAGGTTTTTATCTCAAACCCTTTAAAACTCCCATGTTTTCAAACCTCTTCCAAAACATGCATCATGCATTATTCATCCAAAAAGTGATGACTAAACCCTATTTTCAAAACTCTAAAAGTGGATACCAAGTGGACAATGGTAACCGGTTATTCTAGTGAGTGAACAAAAGGGTGATTATACATTTAGGTACCGAAAGGGCGGGGTAGGATAATGATCTTAGGATATCTTCCTTACACGTAACCAACCCCGGGACCATACATTTCTGTTTTCGAAAGACCAAACGGAGTTACTTTAAAAAAGAGCTTAAAACTTTCCAAAGGTTGCCAAACAACCTATCTTCTCTAAAACCCTTTCTCAAGAGAGTTTTTAAAAAACCCTAAGTTTAATCTTCGAATTAATACTTAGTTTTAGGTGACCTAACTCACCATAATCAAGTTAGGTGGCGACTCCTATTTTTCTAAAAAAGCCCTTAATCAAACCAATCTTCAATTCAAACCTAGTCGCACTTATCCTTCTAGGAGGAAGAGTTCTAATGACAGAATTCCGTGCTTTTGGGTCTCTGAGCCGAAAGGACCTAGGAAAGGGACCAAAAAACTGAGGCACAACAAGGGGTCAATCTGAACATTTGCTTGGCCCGGTTTTCGATTTTTCCAGTTTAATCGGCCAGGCCAGTCCGAGTTTAAAAACATTGGTTTTGTCTCCAATTTTGAGAATCTAACCTTTTTGTACGTAGATAGGGTTAAATATAGCTATATAAGAGTAGTTTTAAAGATAGAAACACTTTCAATTTCATTGTAATTCCTATTCTAGTAATCAAATTCAAGTGTTTTACAAGTTTTCTTCAATTTAATTGTCAATTTTTCTATGGATTTAAGTAGTTAAGTCGTTACATTGGGTTCAATTGTGAAGATTATCCAAGGATCTCAAGGGTTTCAATAGAGGTAAAACATAATTTCATCGTTCTATCTTCTTAAATCTCCAATTCGTAGCAATTGAAGTAGATTCATAAGAACATTTAGATTATTGATTATGTTTGAGAATTTCAATGCATGATTTAGCAATTGTTTTTTGATTTTATCCAAATCGATGGTATTAGTCTATGATTCTTAACTCAATTGTAATTCTAACTTCAAATTGTTATTGAATGGAATCTATGATAATTATATCTTAGATCCTATTGGAATCTTCAATTCTTGATTAAGTCTTTGCATTTCCATGTACTAGTCATGAATTGGTTATAGGAGTTACTTAGATTGATGGTATGAATACTTGAATCTCATTGTTTATAAATCTAGATTGATTACCATTGATTCCATTACTTTAATATTCAAAATCATCCGAATAACACACTCTTGATTGTTGCATTTGATTTGAGTTATCAAATCTCATTGAAAACCTTAGATGAATTGAGTGATTGGATCAATTGAATCTAATTCTCTTTATTATTTGTCTAATTAGTTAAAGTGCTTTTTAATTTAAATCAAAACAACCAACTCTTCTAATCAAACCATTCCTTTACACTTTCTCTTTTTAAGAAGCATTTTATTCTGTTGGGTGAGTCTTGAAAGTGATGAGTGCTAGTCAAAGCTGATAGCATGTATTGGGCTCAATTCTCGTGGAATTTGACCTTGGTATTTACCAAGTTATACTTGATGACCACTTACTCTTTGGTGAACACTGCCTTGGTCGTGTCAAGTTTTGGCTCCGTTACACTCTAGAAGGTGGATTGTTAGAGGAGACTAGGATCTTTGTGCTATTTGCTAATTGGTAGTATTGTATTTGCATAAGGAAATTGGAGGGTTAGTTGGATTTGTCAATTGTTTGTTGCTTAATTAATGGTATATTCTTATGGAGATTGGAGATTAGGTTGGAATTGTGCATTGTTTATTGACTTTGGATCCATGGCTTACTACGGCTATGAAATGAATAGAGTGCAAGCACCATCTCCCCGATCTCTTAGAGACTACATTCAAGCTAATAAGAATAAAGTGCAAGCACCATCTTCTTGGTCTCTTCGAGATTGTATTCGAGCTAATGGCCAAAGGTCTTTTGTTAGGCCAACTTACAATTCAGGGTGACGTGATCAACACAACCTTGTTAGGGGATATGAGGAAACTTTTTCACCTTACCATCTAGCCTCACCTTAATCTTACTAAACTCCATTTGAACACTCACAAGACCAAATTTCATTCTATCAAACACAACCCTCATCTCAACCTTATCAAGCATAAATATATGATGCATATCAACAATTCATGCAATCTCAAGGGGGAATGAACTCTAAGATAGATGAGACCCTTAAGCAATAAAGTCAAACACTTAATGACTTAAAGATTCAATTAACTTTTTTGACACAAACTTTGATTGCTCAAGAGAAAGATAAGTCCCTCGTGCAATCTTAATTGATCTCACTAAGCAAGTGGCTATAAATGCAGCAAATCCCAATCATACTCTTAGTCATGAGCTAGATCATCCCATCACAAACTTTAGAAAAGAGAACATCATAGATCAAACCATTCTTCCCCAAGATTTTGAGCCTAGGTAAGAAACTCTTAAGGTGAGTGGGGACATTATTGAATATGAGAATAGGGATGAGAAACCCGAGAGAGAGGAGCCCATGATCAAGGACTCTAAACAAAAAGAGAGTGAGGAAAAGGTTAATGAAGTAATGAGTCAGAGAATAAAAGGAGTCAACGAAGGTAAAAAATGAGAGAGACCATATTGAGAATCCTCTAGAGAGAACCCTTGTCCTTAGTGAGGATTTTGGTCTTTCAAATGTTGGGGATGCATAAGTGAAAGAGGATGTTGATAATTTAGAGGTCATTTTAACCATGTCTATGGGTTGTGAAATCCTTACCTTTGAGCCTCTAGCACTTAGTCCTAACACGCTGGAACCTTTGAAGCTTGAAACCCCAACATTAGAGTTGAATTCCTTTCACCTCGACACACAACTAGAGAAAGGGGAAGATAAAAAGGTTCATTGAGTGACTTTGATAGGCACCTTGGTGCATTGTCCATTGACTCCTTTTACATTCTATGACCCGTTTGCCCGTAATTGTTATATCCTTGAGTTTGCAAAGGATATTGAAATTGGTTGTGTTTACACTCATTTGACCTCTTTACAAGTCGCCATAGTGAACCTGTGGAATGATGGCAAATTTTCACTTAGTCGTAGAGGGTGATTCAAATGTTTGTGTAGGACTAGGAGTAGTTTAGATAGTTTTTGTATTTGTTAGTTTTATTAGTTAGGTTTTCATTTTAGTTGGGGGGTGCACTTAGGCACCCTGACCTCTCTTTCCTCTTGTTATGTCTCACTTCTTGCCTTATCTTTGTGAATTGAGGACAAGGCATTATTTTAGTCTCGCGCCGGGGGGGGGGGGGGGGGGGGGGGGGGGTGTGGGGGGTGTGGGGGGGGGGGGGTGCCGGGTGAGGGGGGGTGGGGGGAGATAATAGTTTTAGAGGCTTAACCTCCTCTATTTTTGCTTTTATTTTCTTTGTGTTGCACCTTTAGAAAACGTTTGAAAATTTTCGCTAGTGATGATATTGAATTCCTCTAGTTAGAGATAAAGTTTAGATACCATTTGCATGAGCATGTCATTTCATTACATGTATCTAAAACTCTATTGTTCATAGTAAATGTCATTTTTTAGCTTCATTATTATATATCTCTTGTAATACTTTGATCTCTCTATAGTTTATTAACTATTCTCAGGTATTACATTGTTTGATGATCTTTCTACTACTTCGGATCTTTGGTAGAGATTGAAGTATCTTGTGGTGCCAGCACTGTACTTTATTGTCTTTAACATATTTTTTCATATTGGTTATGATGAGTTTCCTGGTATTCATGGTGGATGTGTTGATGATTCTTCTATGAGACCGCAACATAATTGTGAAATGCAATCTTTGATTAGTGTGTATTTAGTTTTATGCATTGATTATTTGATAGATAATTCATCCTTAATCTTAATGCATAGTACATTTTTATCATAAGTACTCATAAGTTGAGGGGATTACTTTTTAAGCACCAATCATGTCATATAGAATTGCATGGGGTTATTTGTGTATTCATAATCTTATATGAGTGGAGATGTTACCTTGTAAGTTTTAGAGTCAATTTCGTCTTTTCGGAGTCTTTATATTTATTCAAGGATAAAGTTTTCTTCATCCTCGCCTTTTTCAATAGCTTTTTATATTTGAATTTGGTTCATATGCTAGATATTGATTAACAATGTTGACACTTATATTCTTTTGAGATCTATTCATGTATGTTTTGGAGATGATTTTAGACTATCTTTTGTCTTTTTGAGCCACCAAGTTTCTTGTTGATTTCATTTCCTTGTAACCACTTCTTTGACCTTTTTAGTGTGTGATCTTGATTGAGATATGATCAATATTAAGACATTTTTTTTGGTTGAGAAACATAAGTTCTTCACTTATTGAAAGCTTTTGGAAAGTAAGAATTTCTATGGTTTATTGAAAATATAAAGAGGAATTGAAAGATGGAAAAAAGTAGCAAAAAAATTGCAAAAACAGAAAGAGAAATGAAAGCCATTCAAAAGAAAAGAAAAAGAAAAGAGGCAAGAAAGTAGTTAAATGAGAAGATTGGGAAAGTTGGAAGAGTATATTCATTGATCACTATATGCCTTGATCACACATGTATTGAACCATTATACCTTCTTATTTCCCTTACCTTCTTCTTGTTGAACCAATTGATAACCCTTGAAAAGTCCTTTTTGATCCAAACATACTTATCATGAGATTTTGTTTGAATATAAGTCTTTACTTGTAAACTATGATTGATTAGTATTTAGCT
This sequence comes from Euryodendron excelsum, assembly GCA_033060915.1. Taxonomy (NCBI): domain Eukaryota; kingdom Viridiplantae; phylum Streptophyta; class Magnoliopsida; order Ericales; family Pentaphylacaceae; genus Euryodendron; species Euryodendron excelsum. The sequence goes on along the minus strand of CM065385.1, from coordinate 24,523,458 downwards.
ATGGATTATCTTTCATGAAATTATGCCAAGTCGATACATTTTCTATATTTTGATTTTTATAATTGGTTTGCTCTTTTGCACTTTCATACATTTACTCTTTTCAAGAGCATTCCATTGTAGAAACTATATGCTTATTTATTTGAGAGTGTATTTCAAGTAAGAATATGGACTGAGGCTCAAAGGTGTTGAATATGTAAGGATACCCATCTGAGCTATGTTATATGATTATTTCACACACTTACTTGAACCTTACTTTTATGTCCTTTGTCATGATCTTCTACTTGCATTAGAGGAAAGGATGTCTTTTGAGACTACTTGAGTATAATTGTGCATAATCTTTATGTTCTTATGAATCTTTGATTATAGATCATTAATAGATGTTTGTGGGTATCATCACTGAAAGCCCTCACGAGACACCATTAGTCGACTAAGGGTAACCTAGGGGTTCAAAGACTTGGTGCGTAGGCTAAATGCATCCATGACTCTTACGAAAGTGGAGATTATCTTTTGGTTATAGTATTTTGCTAGGGACTAGCAGAAAACAAGTTGGCGGGTGTGGTTACATTTCAAAAGTGCAATTATAATACCTTAACTTGTGCTTTGTTAGCTTGAGTTTAGGATTTTATACAATATTTTAGTTAGATTTTAGTATTAACTTACTTTGTTTTTCTTTGTAGAGGTTTTGAGCCTAATTTGGAGTAATTCGGGCACAATTCGAGCAACAATGAAAAATGATGTGAATAATGATCGTGCGCATGGGTGAATAGTGTCGTGTGCATAGTGAATAGTATCGTGCGCACGCTTTTTCAGGTCTGCAAAACCGTAAGTAAGATTCAGAGACCTATTTTCACTGTCTGAAGGTCATCCGAGGCACTATTAGAAGACCGTGCACACGATCGAAGGCAACTCTATTATTTTTCAGCCTATTCAGGTAGTTTTGTGCCCAATTTTGGGGATATAAGCCTTTTATACGTAGATAGGGTTAAATACAACTATATAAAAGCAGGTTTAGATGTATAAACAATTTCAATTTCATTGTGATTTCTATTCTAGTAATCAAATTCAAGTGTTTTACAAATTTTCTTCAATTCAATTGTCAATTTCTATATGGATTCAAGTAGCTAAGTCTTTACATTGGGCTCAATTGTGAAGATCATTCAAGGATCTTAAGGGTTTCAATAGAGGTAAAACATAATTTCATTGTTCTATCTTCTTAAATCTCTAATTCTTAGCAATTGAAGTAGATTTATAAGAACACTTAGATTATTGATTATGTTTGAAATTTTTAATGCATGATTTAACAATTGTGTGTTGATTTTATTCAAATCGATGGTATTAGTCTATGATTCTCAACTCAATTGTAATTCAAACTTTAAATTGCTATTGAATGGAATCTATGATAATCATCTCTTAAATCCTATTGGAATCTTGTATTCCTGACCATGTCTTTGCGGTTCTATGCACTAGTTATGAATTGGGTATGGGAGTTACTTAGATCAATGGTATGAATACATGAATCTCATTGTCTATAAATCTAGATTGATTGTCATTGATTCCATTGCTTTTAATAGTCAAAATTATTGGAATCAAACACTCATGATTGTTGTGTTTGATTTAAGTTATCAAATCTTATTGAAAACCTTAGATGAATTGGGTGATTAGATCAATTAAATCCAATTCTCTTTATTAATTGTCTAATTAGTTAAAGTGTTTTTTAGTTTAAATCCAAACAACCAACTCTTCAATTCAAACCATTCTTTTTCACTTTCTCTTTTTAAGAAGCATTTTACCATGTTGGGTGAGTTTTGAGAGTGTTGAGTGCTAATCGTAGCCGATAGCCTATACTGAGCTTAATTATCGTGAAATTTGACCTCGGTACTTAACGAGTTATACTTGACGACCACTTACTCTAGAGTGAGCACTCCTTTAGTCGTGTCATCCTTGTATCCTCAGTTTTTTAAAAATAAATAAATAACACTATGTAAACACATATTAACAATAATGAAGTAAAAATAACAAGATATACATTCAATAAATACAAATTTTTATTGTAAAAATAGATTGTGTCTCAGTTCGGTTCTTGGGTCGGATCAGGTCTAAAAAATGCAAACCCGGGAATTGAACCGAATTTATCAATTTGCTATTTTTTAGACCCAGAATCAAACCAAGCCTTTGATAAACCTGAACCAAACCAATCCATTAAGGTTGAGTTGGTTCGGTTTTCTGGTTTTTCGATTCCTTTGTACACCCCTAACCGCTATACCCCTCGAGTGCACAACACATTACGGCTTTTTATCTGAATAATCAACACCAATTATTAATTGGACCAATTGTGTATATTTTACAAAATTTGGCCTTACTTTAGTAAGAGCTTGCTTTTCTTTTAAGAAGTTAACCACAACGCGGTGATTATTGGTATGAGAAACAACGGCCTCTACCCATTTAGACACTTAGTCAATGGGCACAAGAATGTAAAGGAATCCAAACAAACTAGGAAACGGTCCTATGAAATCAATACCCTAACAATCAAATATCTCAAGAGTAAGAATGGGGTTGAGGTGCATCACGTGCCTTCTAGTCAGACTTCCTAGTCGTTGATACCTATCACAGGATGTGCTAAAAGTGTGAATATTAAGAAACATAGTGGGAGAATATAAGTCAGATTATAGAATCTCTATAACTGTTTTTTTTTTTTAACCAAAGTGCCCACCACAAGCATAGGAGTAACAGAACTCCATGACAGATTGAAACTCATTATTGGGGATACACCGACAAATTATCTGATCGGGATAATACCTGAATAAGTATGGATCATCCCAGAAGAAATACCTCACATTTCTTAGAATTTTTGTTTATCTAAGTAAGACCAGTGTGACAATATCTTGCCAGTAGCCAAAAAATTGGCTATATCGACAAACCATGGAACAGTTGCTTGAGAAAGTGCTTAGATCTGGAAAAGATACTCATCCAAAAAATACTCATTGTTAGGGAGAGTATCTTTGGCTCCCCATCAGTAGGGAGCCGTGACAAATGGTCAGTAACTACGTTCTTCACCCCTTTATTGTCTCGAATTTCAATGTGAAACTCTTGTGACAAAAGAATTCAACAAATGAGGCGTGGCTTTGCATCAGCCTTGGTATACAAGTACTTTAGTGTAGAATGGTCAGTATATATGATGACTAATGATCTTACCAAGTACGATCGAAATTTATCTAATACAAAAACGATAGCAAGGAGTTCATTTTCAGTTGTGGTATAGTCCAATTAGGCTTCATTCAAGGTTTTGTTGGCATAATAGATAACATAGGATTTCTTGTCCACTCTATATCCCAAAATTACTCTTACGGCATAATCACTAGCATCACATCAACTTGAAAGGTGATGACTAATCGGGTGACTGAATAATAGGTGCAATTGTCAACAACTTTTTAAGCTTGTCGAAAGCTTCTTGGCATTCAGACGTTCATTCAAATGAAATGTCTTTTGACAATAGATGGCACATTAGACGAGAGATGGCACTAAATCCTGCTATGAATCGCAGGTAGAAACTAGCATGCACAAGAAAAGATCAAATGTCTTTCATAGTTCTAGGACTAGGTAGTTTCTCGATCAGTTTAACTTTGGCTTTATTTATCTCAATTCCCTTGCTAGACACGATGTGCCCAAGCATTATACCTTGTGTCACCATGAAGTGGCATTTTTTCTAATTTAGGACAAGGTTACTCTCCTCACATCTTTCTAGCACCTTCTCGAGGTGTTCCAAATAACTCTCATAGGTATCTCTGTACACAAAAAAATCATCCATGAAAATCTTAAAGAATCTCTCCACCATCTCACTAAAGATACTCATCATACACCTTTGAAAGGTTGCTCGTGCATTACACGAATCAAATGGCATTCTTTTGTAAGCATAAGTACCATAAGGACATGTGAAAGTCATTTTATCCTGATCTTCCAGGAAAATTTTAATGCGATTGTACCCAAAGTACCCATCTAGAAAATGGTAAAAGGCCTATCCTGCCACTCGTTCTAAGACTTGGTCCAAGAATGAGAGTGAGAAATGGTCTTTTCTAAAAACAACATTCAGTCGATGGTAGTCAATACACATGCGCCACCCAGCTTGAATCCTAGTGGGCACTAGTTCATTTTTCTCATTTTGAATTACTACGATTCCAGATTTTTTTGGAACAACTTGGGTTGGACTAACCTACTTTGAATCGGAGATGGGGTATATGATATCCACATCAAGAAGCTTCAGTACTTCTCCTCGTATAACTTTTTTCATGTTGGGATTTAAACGCCTTTACATTTGACGCACCAGTTTAGACTCTTCTTCAAGATATATGTGATGTGTGCATACAAGAGAACTAATACCATGAAAGTCTGCAGTGATCCAACTTAAGGCTTTTTTATGATTCTTTAGCACTTTTACAAGGCTCTTCTCTTGGCCTTTAGACAGATTAGAGGATATAACAATAGGATAAGACTCACATTCACCAAGGAATACATACTTCAATGTAGATGGTAAAGGTTTTCTTTCCGGAGTGGGTGTTTTTCGTTCAGAAGGGACAAGCTTTATGACACTAGGAATTAAAGGCTCAAATAATGGGATCCAGTGGCCCACTTGCATACATTGTTCTCTCTCTATCATTCCAAGAATTGTGTCCCTAGACTCGACATGGTCACAATTTAACCGGTCATGTGGCTTGCTCAAAACAATAGCTTTTTCAATAGAATCCTTGAAAAATTCACTCTCAAAGTACTCTTGCACAATAGACTCAATACAATCTACTTCTCTGATGTCCTCATACTCTCCCGGTTGTTTTCCAACTGAAAAGATATTCATCTCGATAGTCATATTCCTTCCTACAATGGATTACGACATTACACGTGGCTAAGAATGATCGTCCTAAGATAATAGGAATTTAGGAATGAGCACTAATGCTCTCAACCGGTTGTGTATCTAACATGATAAAATCCATTGGATAGTAGAACTTATCTATTTAAATAAGAACATCCTCCACAATACCCCTAGGAACCTTAACACATCTGTCAGCTAGTTGCAAGGTAACACGTGTAGCGTATAACTCACCTAATCCAAGTTGTTGATAAATTGAATAAGGAAGTAGATTGACACTTGCTCCTAGATCAAGAAGGGTTCGATCTATCTTGTTTTATCTTATTATACATAAAATAGTAGGACAGTTAGGGTCCTTATATTTGCACTCTGGCTCTTATTCATAAAAGTTGTTTCAAAGCATAAATCGAATAATAAAAACAAATTAGATCTTATAGTTTATTATTAATTCCGAGGTTTTTGTCTCCTTTGACCAAGATTCAGGGTTTAGCCATGCAAGGCCATGAAAACAACTTAAATAATGACCTTCAATAATACGAAAAATGTCAACAACCCTAAAAACAAAACAATCCTAGCTGTTTATAGGCTTCTGAAATTTTGCAGCTACGCACGACCGTTTGAACGCCCTTGCCACCGTTCAAACGCATTGGACTACTGTTCAAACGGTACGTCGAACGGTAAAATCTGCTCTCTAAATCTTTCGAACGCTCTTCGAACCTGAACTTAACGTGTATCTATTTGACGTAGCGTTCGAACGCATACTCAGCCGTTCGAACGCCTCTTCGAACGCTGCTCCTAATCTCGCGCGATTCCGCCACTTTTAAGCTAGGATCTTTCTCTTGTTCATTCTATAGCACCCTAAGTCAAAATATAAGAATAGTGAGTGTCTTTAGGTATCAAATAAGTATAAAAGATTAAACATTAAGGGAGAAAAATATGACATTTGCATTCTCATCAAATTCCCCCACACTTAACCTTTGCTCGTCCTCGGGCAAAACTCAAACTCACTTTCCTGAGATATCAAAGTCTCAACAAAGAACAACCAAACTCTTCAAAACTCATAACATATCATGAACAACATTCTCAAACAACTCACAATTACTTAGCAAGCACTTCCACTCGAAGATGGAGTAAATTGAATATATAGACCCTCACAGAAATAAACACTCGACTCTCATGTATTTAAAGGGTATGTGTATCACTCAAATTCATTCCAATGAAAATGATCTACCATAGGCTCGCATATTTTCTCATTCTCCACCACTAGGATCACATATAGAACACAAATCATAACAACTTTTCAAGGGTTATAACGGGATTTAAGATCAAGGTGGGAAATATTTGGGAATGTAGCTCAAAAACCATCGAAACTAGTGGAGCAAAAATGACTCTACTCAATTTGAATATATAAAACATGTAAAACCAATCACTCCATTCAACAGCTTCTATCTTTGTAAATATCCCATATAAACAGACCCATTTCTTAGAATTTTAGGATGAATTATGAATATGAATAATTTGTAACATTAAAAGTAATTTCCTCTATCACTTCCCTTCTCTTTTTTTCTATTTTTTTTTCTTCTTTTTTTTTTCAAAATTACATCAACAATGGAACTCATAGATTGAGAATGAAAACATGTTCCTTTTCACCAACCATAGTCCTACCACAATTCCAAACACCCCCACACTTATTTCTCACACACCCCACATATAATAAGGATGAACAGTGCTCCACTAGCTCTACGGCTTGGGTAAAGGCATTATGTTTTTTGGGATTTAAAGCTTGTAATGTGGGTTTACAATAGTGACATATCAAGCTCAAAGGGGTTCACAAAGGGAAAAATTAATTATAAGGTAAGCTATTTGGCTTATGTAGCTTATAACAAAGATAGCCTTAATCATGTTCATGCATGCATGTGTCAATATGACCTCAAAGAGAATCAAGGCAAGTTCTAGAGAAACAAATTCATGGAAGAATATCTCACATGAAAGAAAATAGTGATTAATATGAATGTGTCAGTCTAAAGGCTCAAAATCTGACCAGCTTTTGTCTACCAAATTCAGTCACTCCAATCTCAAGTAAAATAACTAGACTAATTAATTCTAAGTTGAAAAATTACTTATTCAATCATGTTATGAATTCTTCAAGCTTAATTGAATCTTGTTATTATTTATTTGTATTTTTTTTTTTAAATTAAAACACAAAAACACTACCTAAATCCCCTCCCCCACACTTAAAACATACATTGTCCCCAATGTAAAGTAAAATGCATAGAAATGGCAGAAATAACCAATATATAAATACGAAAATAAGAAAAGAAAAATGAACTTCCCTTGGGTTGCCTCCCAAGCAGTGCCTTTGTTTATTGTCGTGGGCTCGACTCAATACTTCCTTCTTCAATCAGTATAAATCGGATCCTCAAGGTCCAGTTTCTCCACATTCTCGACTTGGAAACCTTCATAGAAATGCTTAAGTCGATGGCCATTCACCTTGAACGCTTTGGAAATGGCTAAGCTTTGAATTTCAACTGCACCATGAGGAAAAACATTAGTTACAAGAAAAGGTTCAATCTAACGAGAACACAACTTACTCGGAAACAAACGAAATCGGGACTGGTATTAAAGAACTTTCTGACCAACTTTAAACTCCTTCCTAGAAATTATCTTATCATGAAAAGCCTTCGTCTTTTCCTTGTAAATCCATGCACTCTCATAGGCGGCATCATTGCAAATTTCCTCCAACCCTTAGAGTTGCAATTTCCTATGTTCTCCACTTTCATCTATCTTCATGTTAAAACTCTTAATAGCCTAGTAAGCTTTGTGTTCTAGCTCAACTAGTAAGTGGCATGGTTTTCTAAACACTAATCGATAAGGTAACATACCAATAGGCGTTTTATATGCAGTCCTGTACCCCACAAAACATCATCCAAGCGCAAACTCCAATCTTTTCTACTTGGGTTGACCTTCTTTTCAATGATGGACTTAATCTCTCGATTTAACACTTTCGTTTGTCCACTAGTTTGCGGATGATATCAAGTTGACACCTTGTGCGTTACATGGTACTTTCTCAATAAAGTCACCACAGTTCGATTGCAAAAGTGGGTACCTCGATCACTTATTAGAGCACTTGGAATTCCAAACCTGGACAATATATTAGACTTGATAAAATCTGCAACAACTTTAGAATCATCAATCTTGGTGGCTTTAGCTTCCACCCATTTCGAGACATAATCAACAGCAAGTAAGATATAAACATAATTGAAAGATACAGGAAATGGTCCCATGAAATCAATGCCCCAAACATAAAAAATTTCACAAAATAGTATGGGATTTTGTGGCATCTCATTCCTATAAGATATATTACCTGTCTTTTGACAAGGATCGCATGACTTAAAATAAGAATATGAATCTCGAAATAGAGATGGCCAATAGAAACCACATTCTAGCACTTTTCTCGCCGTTCTCTTGGCTCTAAAGTGACCTCCACAAGCATAAGAATGACAAAAGGTTAGAATAAACATGATTTCATTTTCAAGCACGCACCTTCTGATTACTTGATCCACACAATGCTTCCATAAGTATGGGTCATCCCATACATAATATTTAGCATCACTCTTGATCTTATCTCTTTGAGCCTTAGACAAACCAGGAGGTAGTATATTAGTAACCAAATAATTTATAATATTTGCATACCAAGGTAATGTCACACTCGCGGAGAACAATTGCTCGTCAGGGAATGTTTTCTACAAATGAAGTTCATCCTTGACATAAGCTAAACGACTCAAATGATTGGCGACACAATTTTCTGTCTCTCTTTTGTCTTTGATCTCCAAATCAAATTCACTCAAGAGAAGTATCCATCTAATTAATCTTGGTTTTGCCTCTTTCTTCATCATCAAATAACGAAGAGTTGCATGATCAGAGTAAACAATGACTTTAGTACCAAGTAAATATGATCAAAACTTTTCTAAAGCAAAAACAACAGCTAAAAGTTCTTTTTCAGTAGTAGTATAATTTTTCTGAGCATCATTCAAAGTTCTAGAACCATAATAAATGGCATGAGACACTTTTTCAATTCTTTGACCCAAAACAGCGCCTACTACATAATTACTTGCGTCGCACATTATCTCGAAAGGAACGCTCCAGTCACGAGGTTGGATAATTGGGGTAGAAGTCAACAGCTCCTTTAGCTTATCAAACACCTTTTTACATACTTCATTGAACTCAAAAGCCACGTCCTTTTGTAGTAACTTGCATAAGGGTGATGCTATTTTGGAGAAGTCCTTGATGAATCTTCAATAAAAACCTGCATGTCCAAGAAAAAAACGAACTTCCCGTACACTAGTGGGATAAGGTAAAGATTGGATAATGTCAACTTTAGCTTTGTCGACCTCAATTCTCCTAGGTGAAAATACATGACCTAACACTATATCTTGTTCAACTATAAAATGACATTTTTCAGAGTTTAACACAAGGTTAGTTTCCATACATCTTTGAAGAACAAGTGTAAGGTTATGCAAACAATTGTCAAAGGAGTCTCCATAAACTGTGAAATCATCCATAAAAACTTCTATGATATGCTCAATATAATTTGAAAATATGTTGACCATACACCTTTAGAAAGTGGCGGGGGCGTTGCAAAGGCCGAAAGGCATGCGACGATATGCAAAAGTCCCGAATGAGCATATAAAAGTTGTCTTTTCTTGATCCTCTAGCGCAATTGCAATATGAAATAACCAAAAAAATCATCAAGGAAACAATAATAAGAATGACTAGCTAACCTTTCAAGCATTTGATCAATAAAAGATAAAGGTAAATGGTCCTTGCGGGTTACAACATTTAATTTTCTATAATCTATACAAACCCGCCACCCATTCTGAACACGAGTAGGAACTAACTCATCATTTTGATTTTTCACAACAGTTATTCCGGTCTTTTTAGGAACCACTTGAACTGGGCTAACCCAATTGCTATTCGAAATAGGGTAAATCATTCCAACTTCAAGAAGTTTAAGGATCTCCTTCTTTACTACTTCCATCATAGGTGGGTTCAATCTTCTTTGCAGTTGACGGGAAGGTTTTTCTCCCTCTTCAAGTAGTATACGATGCATGCATGTAGATGGGCTAATTCCTTTAATATCCGCAATTATCCAACCACTAGCCGTCTTATGCTCCTTTAGGACCTGCACAAGTTTTTCTTCTCGCAACTCACAAAGTTTACTAGAGATGATCACTGGTAATGTTCCTCCGTCTCTAAGGAACATGTACTTGAGGTGACTGGGGAGAGGCTTCAAATCTAGAATAGGGGCCAGTAAGACAGAGGGTAAAGGCCTCTCATTAGAAACTGGTAATGCAACATAAGCCACGTTGCCTAACTGCAATAATTTCGAAAAATCATTCAGTATTGCAACAGTTTCTTGCAGATCAGTACTCAATGCTAACTCTCCATTCTCTTCCTCAAGATGCTTACTGATGGCAACTTCCAATACATCTTGTCCATCAAGTTCAAAAACTTCTTGTGCTAAAAAATCAATCATATCAATAGAATAAACAGGATTATCATCACAAGGGTATTTCATGGCATCATAAATATTAAACTTAACAATTTCACCATCAAATTCCATGGTAAATGTGCCACTATGAACATCCATCTTAGTCTTAGATGTCTTTAAAAATGGTCTTCCTAACAAAATAGAGGCATTTTGGTCTCCATTTTCCATATCAAACACATAAAAATCAGCAAGAAAAATCAAATCGTTAACTTGTACAAGAACATCTTCAACTACACCCTTAGGATAGGCATTGGATCTATCAGCCAATTGAATCACAACACCAGTTTTATTCAAAGATCCAAGTTTCAAAGAAGTATATATAGAATATGGCATCACATTAATAGAAGCTCCTAAATCAATCATGGCCTTCTCAAATCTAGTGTTACCTATCGTACAAAGGATAGTAAACATACCTGGATCCTTACATTTTGCAGGGAGTTTTCTTCGAATAACTGCAGAAACATTCTCCTCTACTCTCACCTTCTAACATCCCTTAAGTTTTTGCTCCCTCTTAATTGTACACAATTCTTTAAGGAATTAAGCATAATGAGGTACTTGTTTAATAGCATCTAAAAGTGGAATATTTACCTCGCATCTACAAAAGTCTCATATAAATCTTTAGTTTGCTCATCTTTTCTAGATTCTGCTAAAGCCTGAGGAAAATGAGGTACAAGTTTATAATCAGAAAGAGGTGGAAACTTACGCTTAGGTATGTCATTGTCATTGAGAACGTTCTCGTCTATTATGACATTTTTCTCATTTTCTTGGTTCGACGATGTAGGGGCTGCCTTTACTGAAATCTCAATCTCTTTACCACTTCTCAAGACGATTGCACTTGCATTTTCTCTTGGATTTACTACCGTCTGAGAGGGTAATTTTTCTGAACTTTGGGCTTCTAGCCGCCTAACTGCAGTTGCCATCTGGCTCATCTAATTGTCTAGACTTTGAATACTAATTGTTTCGTCTCCTGCTGAAATTGCAAAGTATTAGTGGCAAGAGACTTAACAATATCTTCTAAAGACATCCCTGAATCAAAAGTTTGGCCCGATTGTTGTCTAGGGGGGTGTGGTTACTTATATTGCTGGTAGCATGGACGATTTTGAATCACGGACTGATTTACTTGTGGATTCCCATAGCTAAGATTGGGGTGATCCCTCCATCCCGAGTTATACGTGCTCGAATGAAGATCATACTTTCTTTGCGATTGTCCAAGAAAATCACTTGTTGCATTCACTTGCTCCATGGGCTCCTCTTGAAGAGTTGGACACATATCGGTTGGATACCCTACTACTGAACAGATTACACAAGCCTTCGCCGTTTGCATATTACCCACAGCCATTTGACAAACAAGAGAAGTTAAACTTGCAATTTGTTGTTCAATGGAGGAAATATTTACCTCATTGATATGCTTAGGTGAATGGTCAAGTCTAGTACCAAATTGTTAAGAATTGGCTGCCATATTTACAATCAGATTTCTTGCGGCATCGGGAGTTTTATCCACCAAAGCTCCTTGTAAGCACCCCATTTTTGACCGCTCGGCAATCTACACTCCGTCCAGACTTGTTTTCAAGTCATTATGGACATATTCCAATCGAATCCAATCCTCTAGTCGAAATTCCATCTTTCCATCGCTTCGCGGGCCTGTTAGGCCCAAATAGAGGCAAAATGACCAAAAAGCCCTTAGGGGCATTATCCTTTCTTATTCCAATTCCAATCCCTCTCTCGAGACAGTTTATTCCTCGAGACGGTCCGAGTAGCAAAACTACTCACAGAACCGTTAGAGTAGCGGAAATACTCACAAAGCCGTTAGAGTAGCGGAAATACTCACAGAACCGTTAGAGTAGCGGAAATACTCAACCGTTAGAGTAGCGGAAATACTCACAGAACCGTTAGAGTAGCGAAAATACTCACAGAACCGTTAGAGTAGCAGAAATATTCATACAACCATTAGAGTAGCGGAAATACTCACAGAACCGTTAGAGTAGCGGAAATACTCACAAATCATCAACCTCGTCTGAGTAGCAGAAATACTCACAAATCTTCAACCCCGCCCGAGTAGCGGAAATACTCACACCGTTAGAGTGGCGGAAACACTCAAAACCTAGGTCAACACCCGTTTCTGTTACCTCACTTCGGTGGAAAAGGACCAGACTACCCTTAGGACCTTTTCGAGACTTTTTGGTCAAGATGACCATTTTGCCCCTAGGCCTCTAGATGCCCCGGGAACCACACCGACTCTGGGTATCAAACCGGTAATGTCCCGAGAATAATTTTTATAGTATTCTCAACCTTCCTTTACCTTTCCGGACCATTCCGAGTTAGTTCTGGCCAACCCGGTACAAAATGACCGTTTTGCCCCTGGAGGGCCGGTTTCCTTTTTCGACCACACCGACTCTGGGTATCAAACCGGTAATGTCCCGAGAATACTTTTTATAGTGTTCTCAACCTTCCTTTAACTTCCGAACCATTCCGAGTTAGTTCCGGCCAACCTGGTACAAAATGACCGTTTTGCCCCTGGTGGGCCGGTCTCCATTTCCGACCACGCCGGCCCTGGGAATCAAACCGGCAACCTCTGGGAACGTTCTAAATAATGTTTCCAGAACCCAAGTCTTCTTCCGGGACAGTTTGAGTCTGTCCCGGCAGTTTTCCGGTCCGATTGACTGTTTTGCCCCTAAAGGCTCGGTCAACCTTTCCGGCACATCCAATCCTCACTTTTCAAGTCAAATACCTCCAGGACACTATTTTAAGTGTTCCTGCTCCTTTCCGGCCTTCCGAGTCACTCCCGGCTCCTTCAAATCATTCCCGGACTTTCCGGAGTCACTCCTAGTGAAGCCAGGCTAAAATTTACATGGTAGTCACTAGTACAGGCACCTAAATCTAGTCAAAGATACGTTGCTTGCCGACCTTAATTGTTTCCTAAATGGTTGGTTGGCGCCGCAGCACTAAAAAAATGGCCTGGCGCCACTACTAGTGGCGCCAGTGTAAATTTTGCCCTGGCGCCACTGCAACAGGCGCCAGGCTTGTCCTCTTTCTATATATACAGGGCCTCGTTCAACGTGAAAAGGGTCTGAAAACTTAACCTAGAAATCACACAATTCGATATACAGAGCTCGAGCACCTCAAAAACCCTAGCCTCCCTAGGTTTTCCAAACTCTAGCCACCCTACACAAACCCTAGCCTCCTATACACTCATATACACCCCCATACACTCATACCCTAACCTTCAACCATCCTTGGAAGACTTGAAGAGCTGCCATCCAAAGCTTAAAGACAACCCTTAAAGACTGAAGGTGAAGATCAAGACAAAGACCGAAGACCGAAGACCGAAGACTGAAGACTGCACGGCGCGCAAAATAAACAAGAAACAAGGTAGGCTCCCTATTTAAATTTCCGCACTTCCCCCCTTCTCTCTTCTCTCTCCAACCCACTTGGGTTTTCTCTATTTTAATCCCTCATCTCTTTCCCCCCCCCCCCTTTCTTTGCATGCTTGAAACAAGGGGATTCCCGGTCCATGTGTAGGATTGGACTATTGGAGAGTCACCGTGTCGGGGGCTTTCTTATAGTCTAACCAAAGACCACGTGAGTCCGGCCCCTTTGATTATGTGGTGAAGCCTTAACCTTGTATGTTCATGACCCCAAATTGCATTGTGCATATTATAGTCTTGCATCTTCCAAAATTCGTTTTCAAACTCGTTTTCAAAACTGTTTTCAAACTTGTTTTCGAAATTTGCATCAAAATCTCTTTTTCAAAAACTTGTTTTCAAAACCACAATTCTAGGGTGATTCTAGCCTTTCCATGGCTAGGATTGCTTTAGGAAAGTGTTACATTAAAAATGACCTTTTGATCTATATTTTCAAATCTTGTTGCTTTCAAAACCGCTTTCCTAAAGTGGTTCTAGCCCTCTTATGGCTAGAATTGCTTTAGGAAAGTGAGATGTTTTTACTCCTTCTAAACTCTCTTTAAAAATCTCTCCCTTAAATCTCTTTTTCAACATACTTTCCTAAAACTCTCCTTTTCAAAATTGTTTTCAAAAACACCCTTCCAAAATCTATTTTTCAAAATTCTCTCTCTCCAAAATATTTTCCTCAAAATTCACCCTCTAAGAACACTCCATAAATTCACCTTCCTAAAAACTCTCTCCAACAACCTCTTCCAAAAATCTTTCTAAAAAATTTTCTTTCCAAAAACACACTTTCCAAAAACTCCTCCCTAGGATTCCCTTCTAGAAAACCTTCGTTTCCAAAAACGCGTTTTCCAAAAAACTCTTTCCTTAGAGCCCAAGTCAAGCCCTAGAAACCACAATTAGGAAACCCTAGTTTTCTTTCCAAAAACATGATTTTCAAACTTTGCCCTAAACCTAGGTTTCCAAAATCTTTTGTTTTCTACATCAAAACTATCCTTGTTTTCAAAATCTCTTTTCTACATCAAAACAACAATTCTCCAAATCTAGGGTTTCTAGAATCTCCCTTTCCAAATCCTATCTTCCCTTTAGAAAACCAAATCCAATCCCCCCGTTTAGGAAACTAGATCCCGTCCTCCGTTTTTGGAAACAAAATCAAATCTTTTCTTTTAGAAACCAAATCCAATCCCTTCCTAGTCCAAACCTTTCCTAATTCAATTCCTTCCTAAACCATAAGTTTCCTAAACCTAAACTTTAAATCTTTCCTTAAATTTTAAAATCCAACTCTTTCTTAATTCAAATCCTTCCTAATCTTTCACTTTCCTAAATCTTAAGTTTCCAAAACTTGAACATAAGAATCTTTCCTAAGTTTTAAAACTCAACTTTCAAATCTTTCCTAATTCAACCCTTTCCTAATTCTACCCCTTTCCAAAATCTTTTTCAAATCCAAGCTTTCAAATCTTTTCTAAACTCAAACCTTTCCTAATCTCAAGATTTTCTAAAACTCTAAAACTTTCTAAATCTTAAACTTTCTAAATATCAAATCTTTCCAAATTCAAAACTTTCTAAATTTGAAACTTTCTTAAGTTATATCTTTCTAAACCTAAAACTTTCTAAATTCTAAACTTTCCAAAACTTCAAAATCTTTTCAAATCTAAGACTTTTCTAAACTCAAAACTTTTTAATTTAAGACTTTCTTAAGTTGAAACTTTCTTAATTCAAACATTTCCTAAATTGAAAACTTCCCTTTTTCAAACTTTTCCTAAAACGAAACTTTCCTACTTTCAAAACTTCCCTAATTCAAAACATTTCTAAATTTAAAACTTTCCAATTTTCAAAACTTTCCAATTTTCAAAACTTTCCAATTTCCAAACTTTCTTAAATTCTAAACTTTCCAAATCTTAAAACCTTTCCTTTTTTGATACTTTCTTAATTCAAAACTTTCCAAATTTCAAAACTTTCCTAACTTCGAAACTCTCCTAATTTGAAAACTTTCTTAATTTTAAATCTTTCTTAATTCGAAAACTTTCCAAAAATGACACTTTCCTAATTCGAAACTTTCCTAAATCGGACCTTTCCTAATCCAAATCTTTCCTAAATTCCAAGTTTCCAAATCTTCCAAGTCTAACATTCAAATCTAATCTTTCTTAATCTCAAATCTTTTCTATGTCTCCTACTTTCCTAAGTCTAAGTTTCCTAAACCTCCATCTTTCCAAAACCAAGTCTTTCCAAAATCTATCTTTTCAAATCAAAGTCCAATTTTCTCAATTTTAATTTCCAATCTCCTCTTCTAATTTCAAACTAAATCCAATTTTCAATTCAATCTCTTTCTTCCAATCCAATTTCTCTCTTCAAATCAATCTCTTTTCAATCGGACTCCGGTCCGAACTACGACTGACCTGATTCCCCCAAAGGGATACGTAGGCAACCTTCATAGGTGCGGTCACAATATTTTTCAAATCTTTCCAAATCTCAAATTCCACAATCTTTTCAAGTCTCCAATTTATTTTCAAGTTTCCCATTCCAAAAATCTATTTTTAAATCTTTATTTCCAATTTCTAAAACTTTCCAATTTCAATTCTATCACTTCAAATCTTTTTCAAATCAAATCAATTTCTTTCCAAATCTATTTTTCAATTCTCTTATCTTGCACGTGCATATCATGCATCATATTAGTTTCGTTTTAAACATTCTTTTTCAAAGTGAATGGGGTTGAACTATAGTTAATTAAAGACTCTCATAGGTGAATCTAGGGTAGATTGATATGTAGGTACCGAAAGGGCGGGGTAGGGTGATAGCTTAGTGCGTCTTCCCTACACGTAACCAACCTCCGAACCTAGATCACTGTTTTCGAAAGACCAAAAGGAGTTATTTTTCTAAAAAGGGCTAAATGTTTTCCAAAGGTTGCCAAACAACCTATTTTTCTTAAAAACCCTCTCTTGAGGTGGTTTTTCCCAAAATCATTTTCCAAAACCCTAAGTGTAGTCTTCGGATTATGCTTAGTTTTTAGGTGACCTAACTCACCTTAATCAAGTTAGGTGGCGACTCCAAATGTTTTTCAAAAGCCCTTTATTCAAAATCAATTTTTCAATTCAAACCTAGTCGCACTCATTCTTCTAGGAGGGTGAGTTCTAACGAGAAAGTACAGCATTTTTCCCGCTTAGGTAAGTATTCCTCGGGTGCGAAAAATCTGGGCGCGACACTCCTCCACTAGTAGCATCAATCATACTCCTATTAGTGGGCAAAAGGCCCTCATAGAAATATTGAATAAAAAGTTGCTCACTAATTTGATGATGAGGATAGCTTGCACATAATTTCTTGAAACACTCCCAGTATTCGTGTAGGGACTCTCCATTGTGCTGTCTTATACCACAAATTTCTTTTCAAATGTTGGCCGCCCTTGAAGCTAGGAAATATTTCTCCAAAAATAATTTTTTCATCTCGTTCCATGTTGTAATGCTTCTAGAGGGTAGATAATAGAACCAATCATTAGCCAAATCCTTCAAAGAAAACGAAAAAACTCTTAATTTAATTTGCTCTTCAGTCACTCCCGTGGGTTTCATACTCGTGCATACTACATGAAACTCCTTTAGATGTTTGTGGGATCTTCACCTGAAAGACCATGAAAAGTGGACAAGAGATGTATTAATCCAGATTTTAATTCAAAGTTAGTAGGAACATCTAAAGTAGGGAGTGTTATGCATAAGAGTTGTTGGTTCAGATCAGGTGCAACAAACTCTTTCAAAGTTTGATTTCCAGCAATGACTTCCTCTACTCCTAAATCAGAATCGCTAGCAAATAGAAATTCAAAAGCTGGGCCGTTCTCGACAGAATTTCTCCGAGCTTCCCTTCTTGAACTGTGTAAAGTTCTCTCTATTTATGGATCATACTGCAAATCACCTTGATTAGAAGATCGAGTTATGCTCATAAACACTCAAGAAAACTTTAACCAACCCTGGAAAACAATTCAGAAAGAAAAAAATCTAGAGTAATGAAATTAATTAAAATAAATATATATATATATATATATATTTAAATAAATATCACAAAAATTAACTAAAATCAATCCCCGGCAACAGCACCAAAATTTGGTGTGTTGTTGCGGGCACCCAAAAATAAAACCGATACCCGAAAAACAAATATGTCGTAGTGTAAGTAAGGATCATTCCCACGGAGAGTGTTTAGCCTAGTTTATGCTATGTTAACAAGGATTGGGAAGTTTTGGATTTAATAAGAACAATTTTAATAATAACAACTACGAGACAATTCAGGTTAAAGTATTGAAATCAATCAGAAGAACAAACCTTGGTCTAGGTCAACATCCACCATTAGAATTTACAACTGATCATCGATGCAAGCATATCAATTCACACATTGAATATTCACCGTCGGAATTATTTTCCTATCTCTCCTTAGTTGTAGTTAATCAGAAACAAGCGATCTGATTAACCCTAACTATTAAACAACCCAGGAAAAGCACACAAGGTTTAATCTAGCAGCAGCCTTAAGAATTAGAAATATCAATGAAACTAAACAACACAAGCATAAGCGGTTACATTTAATTTAGTCGAATGCCCTTCCTAAGATATAATAATTCCCAACGCAGTAAATCATTAATTCTCAGTTGCTTCACAAATCAGAGAAATCAAACAATTACGGATTTGATATCTAACTCAGCAGTAGATTGCAATGATTAATAAACTAGTAGGCCTCCTGGCGATTAAACAAGAAAATAGGCATAGAACAATATTCGATACTCAAAACATAAATCGAATAATAAAAACAAATTAGATCTCACAATTTATTATTAATTCCGAGGTTTCTGTCTCCTTTAACCAAGATTCAGGGTTTAGCCACGTAAGGTCATGAAAACAACTCAAATAATGACCTTCAATAATACGAAAAAGGTCAACAACTCTAAAAACAAAACAGTCCTAGCTTTTATAGGCTTCTGAAATTCTGCAGCTGCGCACGACTGTTCGAACGCCCTTGCCACCGTTCAAACGCATCGGACTACCGTTTAAATGATACGTTGAACGGTAAAACCTGCTATCTGAATCTTTCGAACACTCTTCGAACCTGAACTTAACATATATCCTTTTAATGTAGCGTTCGAATGCATACTCAGTCGTTCGAACGCCTCCTGGGACCGTTCGAACGCCTCTTTGAACCCTGCTTTTAATCTCGCGCGAATTCACCACTTTTAAGCTAGGATCTTCTTCCTGGGCATTTCATAGCACCCTAAGTCAAAATATAAGAATAGTGGGTGTCTTTAGGTATCAAATAAGTATAAAAGATTAAATATTAAGGGAGAAAAATATGACTTTCGCATTCTCATCACCAGTCCTCGCTTCAATCATGTTTAATTACTTTGTGGGATTTGGATTTGGTTGTGGTTAAGATGAAAATCTTCCCGACACTTGTTGAGTCAAAGCTTATGTCAAGTTAGACATTTGCTTTGCTATGTCCTCCAACATCCTAGTGTATTGATCTAACACCTTGTCCTGTCTATCCACCCTATTATTGACTATTCTCATATCATTTGTCAATTGATGAACATTATCTTCTAAAGGTTTCCTATAAAGGGGTTGATATGTATTAGATTGAGGTTGGAAAGGCACGAATTGTTGAGCTTGAACAAGTTGGGATTCAAAAGGTTGAAGGTTTTTAGGCCCTCCTTAGAATGCTTGAGGATTCAAAGGACCCTCATTTCTCTATCCAAAGTTTCAGTTATTTCTTCATCCATAATTATATGTGTTCAAAAAAGGGTTCCTCCCAACTCGTTGGTCACTATATGTACCTTGATATTGGCCAACCGCATTGTAATGACCATGCAAGGCCTCCTTGAAACCTACTATAATTGGATATGCAGCAATTTCATGTTTGATTGTACCACACATTAAACAACTCTCTTCCCTGGGAGAATCACTATTCACAACATTGCCCTTACTTGTCTCTATGGCTTTTAACTTTCAGATAAGTACAGCTATTCTAGCATTCATATCAGCCACTTGATTAAGCTTAAATATTACCCTAGGCTTAGACTCATGATTTTAGGTTCCAGTTGTAGCCCAATCTCTGGCCAAATTCGCTACGTAATCAAAGAAGTCATACGCTTCAAATGGATCTTTGTCATACAAAGTCCCTGCGGACATAGACTCAACAAATTGCTTCAGTTGTGGAGTCAATGATGAATAGAAAGTATTTATGATATACTAATTGGTCAAACCATGATGTGAACAAGCACTCAACAAATCTTTAAGTCTCTTCCAACATTGAAAGAATGATTCACTAGACACAAGGCCAAATTGAAATATTTGGCGATGAATAGCCTCAGTTTTATGCTCAGAGAAGATTTTTTTCAAGAATTCTGTCTGAAGATCTTGTCAAGAATGAATAGACTTAGACCTCAATGAATTGAACCATGTCTTGGCCTTGTCTTTGAGAGAAAATGGGAATAATTTTAGAAGTACTACTTCCCTTTGATAAGAATTATCGAAGAACATAGAGCATACGTCCTCAAAATCTTTGATATGTTGATATGGTTTTTCATAATCCAAACAATGGAATGAATTTATCAGCTAGATCATTCCCAACTTTAAAGTCATCGCTACGTGATGCACAGGAAGAACGATACAAGAAGTAGGAGCTTGTCTAGTAAGATTCAAATAATCTCTAAGAGATTTATGTGTAGGATGGCCATGTACACTCCCACCTTCAAGTCTATTATTTGGATTTAGCGGGTTAGGATTCATAGGCGTTGATGATCAAATTCTTTTACCATTGAGATAGAATTAGAACCTCAGTTAACTAACTAAAGGTTTGGAACATGAGTCCTAAATGGGGAAAGAGTAGGGTAGGTGGGAGGAAGATCACTAGAAGAATCAACACTCACCAATCATCCATGCACATCCCTAATGAAATATTTCATAAAGTGTACATACTCTATGAAGGCATAAATTAACCCTTCCCAAAACATCAACACGAAAAAATATTAATAAATAAATAAATAAATAAAAACTACAACAGTATACTATAATACCTGCACACAAAAATAACAAAATAAACAAAAGTTAATTCGTTAGTAAAACGTTAGTAAAGAGTTAGAGAGTTAGTAGATGGTCACCACATCGAGAGCACCGATTTAAGTAGGCACCGAATCAACTTGAAAAGTAAACCACAAAGAAAAATAAAAAATAAAATAAAAAATTGAAAGTAAAGTGCATAAAGTATAATGTTAGAATGGTAACCAAAGTAGGTTATCCACTAGATAAAAAAAAATGTTAGATAATTAGATGAAAAATAAAAAATAAAAAATATGATAACCAACTTGAATAGTTTCGTCCAACAGTAGGTGAGTATGCCAACCAAAGAGGTTAACCACCAAAAAAATTAAAAAATTAAAAAATTAAAAATTAAATTAAAAAGAATAAAATTAAATATATACAAATATACAAGTTAGTACTGCAACGAAGTAATAAGTGAGTATACACCACTGATCAGTTGGTATAGATCTTCTAATTCCTTTGTCAAGGTAGAGAAGTAATCAATTGTCCTTAAATCTGCAAATGTATTATTATTATTTTTTTAATTTTTTAATTTTTAATTTTTATTATAATTTTAGAATTTTTTATTTTCATTTTTAATTTTTGAATTTTAATTTTTTTTTAAATAATTTTATTAAAACCGTTCCCCGGCAATGGCGCCAAAATACTTAACTACGCCCAAGATATGACAATTTATTAACACCTAAGTGCAGGTGCAACGAAGCAGTAAATAAAATCAGATAAGACCGGAGTCGATCCATAGGGAACAATTATTAAATCATGCAAAGTTAGGTGCTAAAATTAACCCACGGTAAAAGATTAGATACTGACTAAGCCATGCAAGACACTATAGTGTTACAATGACTTCAGTTGGAACCTAAGTCAACCTGTTTGAATTTCACCTTGAAAAGTACCCATAAGACAATGGGCAATTATTGCAAAAAATGGTAACCAAAGAAAAATAGTTTAATTTGTGAGGATTGATGGTTGTAGAACGAGACTTTAATTAAATTAAATAAAATAGTCTTGAATCTAATTGATCCAATCACCTAATTCACCCAAAATTTCAACGGAAGTTTTGTAATTCAAATTATTGGTTTCGTCTTAAGCCTTTGATTGGAAAAATTAAGCTATTAGAACAAAAATTCAATAATAATTAAAGCCATAGATTCATACCATCGATTTGTACAATAACTTTACCAAACTAAGATTTATGCATAGAAATTATCAAACTTCGTCAAGAATCTAAGTTTTCTCAGAGATCTAGAATATAATTACCAAGAATTAAAAGATTTTAAAGAAAAAACAACGAATACTCAATTACCTTTGTTGATATTTCAAGATCCTCAAATGATTTTCACAATTGGCTCCAAGATTAAAACTTGCTACTCATAGTATTAAAAAGAAAAGATATGGCTTGAAAAATAATTTCATAAATAAAAAGGATTATTACAGCAGAATAACGATAAAGGAAAGACTAAAAAATTAACTAGCTAAACAGCTATTAACAAACTAACTGACTGCTAAGGAAGAATCAACATCTTATCTTCTACTCTCCTCCCCTTTGCCCTCTTCCCCTCTGCTCCCTTCTTTTTTTTTCTCCTCCAGACTCTGCAATTTATAAGCATAGTTGCTTTCATCATTGCAAGTAACAAATGCAAGTGGCCAAATACAAGTGGCTTTCTTCTTTTGTATTTGTCGACCACTCTTCTTTTGTTTTTTTTTCTTTTAATTCATTACAATGAATCATTGCTCCACTTGCACACTTGCACACTTGCACACACACATATGTAACGATATAATACACACATATTATATATATATATATATGACATACATTTATAATATATAAATACATACACACTACTCGCACATATATATATAATACATTCAGCAATACTATAATATAATATTACACACACATGCACACACACACACACACACACACACATATATATATATATATATATATTCTATAATTTATCAAATTAAAACCCAAATAATGACTACGTGTCCGTCGGCTTTATTTTGTTCAATTTTAATTTTAAATCTGCACATAACACAAAAAAATGTAAATGAAAACTAATTTTATGTTAAAATAATAAATAATATATAAATATTACTAAAATAACTTACAATTATATACTCTGATTGTACTTTTTAGAATGCAATCATGGACTAATCTTTGAAAAAAAATTTGAATATGAAATTTAAAGAGGCTAAAAACTAGGTCTTGAAAGTAGTGTTTATCGCTTGAAACCCTAATATGAACTTTGAGAGTCTCATTGAATATATTACTTCTTATGAGGAAACCCTAACCATGAAAAGGTTAAGATCACCCCAAGATTGTGAGTTTGAAAAGAAGTTAGGGTTTTGAAACCCTAATGTGGACCTTGGTGGCCACTTTGGATATATCACTTTCCTAGGGAAACCCTAACCACAAAGAGGTTAGAATCATCCTAGAATTATGAGTTCGAAAGCAAATCAATCATAATTAATGTATGAACATGACAGTTATAATAATGCAAAGGGTTGTGAACATGCAAGGTTTAAAGTTTCATCACATAATCAAGAGGGCTTGAGACCACACCATCGCAAGGTCAACTATAGGAAGGTCCCCAACCGGTTACCTCCCTAAGTCTTTTCTTAGACCTGGACCTAAGGTTCTTCTTATTTCAAGTATACAAGAAGAGAAGGTAGAAGATGGGGATCAAAATAGAGAATAGCCCAAGCAGGCTATGAGAGAGAAGAGAAGAGTGGGGGTTTACAAAATTTAAACAAAAAATCCTACCTTGTCTTTGAATTTTCTTTAAACTTCTATGGAGACTTCGTCTTGGACTTAAAAAGGTTTCGAGAGCTTTGAAGGGGCTGAAAATGGCCTCCAATGGTACTTGGGGGCTAGGGTTTGAGTATATAGGGCTGGGGAGGTTCAAACCCTTAGAGAATTTTGGAATTTTTGGGATTTTCGGGGGCTGCAGAGAGTTTGACAGAGCTTTTTCATATTTTTTTAGGACCTGAAATACGCTAGGGGTGCACTATATTTACAGGCAAAATTTAGAGGAGGTGTCGCCACTCATAGTGGGGACAGGCCAAAATTTGGCCACGCACCACTTCTAGTGGCTCCTCGCCATTTTTTGGCTAGGCTCCACTACAAGTGGCTCTGGTTCGATTTGGAAAGCTATCAGGCTACAGGGCCCTGCTGAAAAAAGATAAGGGCACTCGGGAGTGTCCTGGGGGTTGTCGGTTTGATACCTAAAGCCGGTGTGATTGAAAAAGATGACCGGCCTATTAGAGGCAAAACAGTCATTTAAACCCAAAAACACCAGAATTGGTCCAAAGTCAATTGGAATGACATTTGAGGGTTATGAGCACTATTAGAACTGTCCCAGGGATTATTGGTTTGATACCCATAGCTAGTGTGGTTGAAAAATAGTGAACGGCCCACTAAGGGAAAAATGGTCAATTTGACTAGGAGCCACTAGAATTGGTCTAGAGTTGGTTTATATGGCATTCTGAGTATGCCGAGCTGTTTGGGGACAGTCATGGAAGGGGCGGACTTACCGCTCATAGGACTTAGGTACTTTCTCGAAGAGCATGCCGACCTGAAATTTGATGGGTTGACTCCCGTCTTCGAGGGATTTTGTAGTTCCTCGAAAGACTTGCCAATAGTAGATATTCTACATTGGTGGGCTAGCAGGCACCAGAAGTAAATTGTTTATGATTGATGTGGTGTTGGCTCCCGAGATCGCCCGGTCTCAGAAAGCTACTTGTGTGGCATTGGTTCCCAACACTGATTAGACCACATAAATGTATTTTATTGCTTCTAAATCACCCTTTGTTAGCTATAGAATAAGGTTAGTTATGCTTTCGTCACCGTATTTTGTATTTGACCTTGTCCTTAATCTTATTATAGGTATTTGAAGCTAAAGGAGTGGTTTTGGAGTTAAAAAAGTGAGACGATATGTGGACATGGCTTGTAGAGGAGTGTTGCTAGGGCCTTGTCTCAGAAAATGTGCAAGTTCATGCTCGTAAATTGGAATGGAATGAATGATACACTATTGGAAAGCTCTCCTCAAGTTACACATGTTTGCATCTAATGCGCGTCAGCAAATTTTGACTCCAAAGGTCTCAAACAAGGCGATTTCAAAAAGGGTGAAAAATTATATTTCGTTCGAACGCCCAGGCAGCCATTTAAACAGCCAAAGAGCTAAAATTTCAATTTTTTCCTTGTCGTTCGAACACCTCTTTGGCCATTCGAACGCTAAGGAAAATTTTAGAATTTCACTAAAAACCTATCTTGATATTTTGGCCATAACTTTTTACTCCAATATCCGATTGAGCTGAATTTTATAGCGTTGGAAAGAAGACTTCAAGGGCTACAACTTTACCTCTAACATGCATTGGCTAACTCAATCTCTACAGTGGTCAAAGTCAAGCTTCAATAGACAAGTAAAAAATTGGTTTAGAGTTCGAACACCCAGGTAGCCGTTCGAATGGCCCGATAGCTTACATCCCAGAATTGGCCGAGCGTTCGAACACCCATTAAGCCGTTCGAATGGCTAGGCAAAAATTTGACAAATTTTAGGGTTCGAACCTTGTACCTATAAATGCCCATTTTCATTTTTGTTCGAGATATGAGAGTTAGGGGCGGCAAATAGTTAGGGTTTTTGTATTTCTTAGCTTAGATTAGCTTAGTTTTGATTCCTTGTTGCTTCATTGTAATTGTAATAATTTAAATTTACATTTCAATACAAGTTCTTTATATTTCTGTGCTTTTAATCTGAGATTGTTCGTATTCAAGGATTTTTTGAGTTTTTCATAGATAGAGAAGAGTAGTTAACTTCTTCCATCTCAAGATCAATTGTAAAGACTGATTAAAGTTCTTGGATAAACAAAGAAGGTGAGATTTTGGGTTTCAAAGTTCAAATTTCTATTTCTAGCTTTCATTCACTTCTTTGTTCTAAAAATCATTAAAAACTTGAATGCTTGATTATGTTTAGTAACGTGTATGCATGAATTTTCATTCAGTATATGCATTGCACGAATCGATGGTACTTATTCTTGAATCTAACAACATGATTTATTCTATGAATTGGGGTTTTGAAAGAATACTTAGTTTTTATTGCTAAATCTTCCGAATCCGAGACTCACGATGTAGTCGTAGGATTTGAGTTATAAAATTACCTCATTTAGAATTCCAAGAGTCGAAATTAGTTGGAACGATTGATCCCGAGACTTTAATTTCAATTTGCTTTAATTTGAATGCCTAGTTGTTAATTACTTTTATTTTTATTGTAATAGTTTAGTAATTCAAAACACTCATTAAAAACCCAAAAGATTTTCGGTCTTCTTTATTTTCCCTTTTATTTAGATTTAATTCACATAATTGCAATTCAATCCGAGTTAGGTTAGTGTGAGTTGAGTGTCAAAAGCCTATATTAGGCTAGGTCTTTGAGGATACGATAACCGGACTTTTTGGATTTTATACTTCAATTGCGACACCCGTTCTCTTGCCGGAAAGCTCAAATTTATACCATCTTCGGGAGCAATTCAAGTTTTGGCACCGTTGCCGAGGACCAAAGGCACAAGGCAAGCACTAACAAGCTTTGGGCTGAAGAGTAATTGGTGGATTGAATCTTCATCAATCTACCATGGCGGAGGAATCGTTGGCTTAAGCCATTGGTAACTTTATTCTATTTTTTATGTAATACCATGTTAGATTTTCATTCTTTCTTTTTCTCTTTATTTTAGGTTTATTTTGTTTGATTCGTATAGATTTTGTTTTGTTTTAATAATTTGATTGGAGGATTACTAGTGGAGAATTAGGGATTGTGTTTAATTATAAATTGGTGGTGTATATCTTGTGGTTGGAGGTTTCATTGGATTATTGCTTAAATTGGTGAAATTTATTATGCGAAGATTGGAGGGATGGTTGGCAAATTATTGACCATTATTATGTATGATGTGTTGAGGCGTGGTGTGTTACATTTGTTTGTGTATTGCATCCATCTTCCATTGTGCACTTCATTATATTTGGTGGCATATTCTCACACTATCCATTATCCAACATGTCTATTAGGGAGCACCTTAGAGCTAATGACATAAGGGAGCCTCGTCGACCACCTCCCAATTGTGGGGGATATAATGACGCCCCCCATGGTGGTAATGAAAGCATTCATGAGAATGGTGGTATGGACACCTCCATGTAAGTCTCTTAGAGACTACATTCAGGCTAGTGAGCTTAGGGCATAAGAACCATCCAACATGTCTATTAGGGAATGCCTTAGAGCCAATGGCCAAAGGGAGCCTCCACAACCACCTCCCAATCATAGGGGGTGCAATTAATTTAACATTGGTAGGGGACATGAGGGAGCTTTTTCAAAGCATTATCAAGACTTCCTTCAAACCTACAAAAATCCCTTTAACTATTTTCATGAAGCTTCGCGAATTTATTACCACCATGAGCAAGTTGAATATCCACCTCCACCCCAAGAGAGTTTTAATGAAAATTACCTTGATTTTTACCCTAACTAAGAGCAAGTCCATCCAATTGAACAAATTCATCCCATCACTAACCTTAAAATTGAGGACATCATTGACCAAATCATCATTCCCCAAAACTTTGAGACTAAGGAAGACATTTCTAAGGTAAGTGAAGAAATTATTGAAAATGAACCTCGGGATGAAGAGTGTGAGAGAGAGGAATCCAAGATTGAAGACTCCAAACAAGAAGAAAAGGGTAGTACTAAGATTATCCTTAGTGAGATTTTTGGTTTGTCAAATTTTGGGGATGTGCAAGTCAATAAGGATGTTGATGGTCTAAAGATCATTACTACCGTGTCTAGGGATCACGAGATCCCTACTTTCGAATCCCTAGCACCTAGTCCTACCCTACCGGAGCCTTTAGAGCTCCATGTCCCAACATTAGAGCCAAACATCATTCTCATGGCCGACCAACTAAAAGAAGGGGAGGGTCAATCATGCACCTTTGTGCATGATCATTTTTCATTTTCTACATATCATGACCCTTTTCACCCTTATGTGCTTTCATGCTATATCATAGAGTTCATTAAAGAGGTCGCCAGTGTATATTCTTATATTTGTATGAACTCTTCAAAAATCTCTAGTTTGGGGGTGTGGGATGATGATAAATTTCTACTTTTGTGGCATTGGGTGATTCTCTCCCCAAGTTGTGTAGGAGTAGGAGTAGTTATTTTGTTTATTTTTTTTCTTAATTTGTGTTCTCATTATAAGTGGGGCTGCATTAGGCACCTTATTTTCTCTTCTCCTCCCATTTAATTGCATTTCATGCTTTGCTCTCATGCAGTGGGGACATTACATGACTTTAGTTAGGGGGAGGGAGACTACTAGTCTTTTAGTTTTGTTTTGCTCTTTTTGTTTATATAAAAACCCATAAAAATTAAAAATTAAAAAAAATAGTTCTACTCTATCAAATTTTGTTATGCTTTATTGACTAATTTTCAGGTATTAGTTCATGATTCTATCTTGTGGACACTTAGAAGTCTTCAGTACAGGTTTAATGTATCTTATGGTTTGGTACTTTGGTTTGTATTTCTCATACTTTTCCATATACTCTTTATGTTTATTATTATGATTGGATGTGTTGAGTATATTTTTAAGGAACCATAGATGTTTTCCCTGTCATTGCAGTCATAAGGTTAAGATACTTTGTTTCATGCATTGAACTAATTTTGAATGAATGATTGATTCAACTTTGTGTTGTGATGAATTGCAAGTTTTTGTCATAAATCCATCATAAAAGAGAGCTTACATCATAGTGCACTAGCATGTTATATGACATCTTACGTATCTCTCTTGTGCATGCATATCCTTATAACGTGGAGATTGTACCTTGTGAGTTTAGAGCCAAATGATCGTTTTTTGGGAGTGATCTATATTTACTCAATGATACTTTGTTAATCTTCCATTGATTGAATAGCTTCGTTATTATTGATTTTGATTTGCGTGTCGAGCAGTAGTTGGAGTACTTGACACCTTATACTTTTTTGAGGTTTTGACTTAATGTTTTTTGGATTTTAAGTTGAGGCCATTTCATTGCTTTCGAGCCATTCATGTTCATTTCTTTCTCTCGATGTTCATGAACACATAATCTTGAAAAGTTATCAATGCTAAGTTAATGCATTACTTATACACTTGTGACGTTGTAAAGAGTTGAAGAGAAAGAGAAAAAAAGAGAAAAAGAAATAATATTGAAAAAAATGTATATATAAAAAAATAAAAAATAAAAAAAAAGAAATAATATGATGAAGTGAAGGAAGTTGAAAAGTCCAATATTATTAGAAAGTTGGGAAGCTGGAAGTGTTTGTATTCTTGTCATCATGTGTAGTGCGCAATGCACGTGTTGAAGTTCTATTACCACTTTCTTCTTTCCGCATTCTTGGCTCTTCTTTCACGAAGCTATGCCAAGTTGATACACTTACGTTTTAGCAATTTTTGATAATTGGAATTGCTCGTTTTGCATGTCCCAACCATTTACTCTTATGACGAGCTTTCAACCAAGAGAACCTTGTGTGCTCATGTTTTAGTTGAGTGTATGTCTTGTGTGACTTGGAATCGAAGCATAAAGGATGTAATTGCATGAGTTGAGACGGTAGAGTTATATGTCATGTTAGTACATTCTAATGTGATTTCCTCTCTTCGATGCTTTATGCCTTTAACTTGTATGATTCATGATTTAAGGGATTGAGAGTTCATTTGAATGGAGTTATTGCATAACCATCATATCTCTACTATCTTTTTGGCATGACACGGGTAGATGTTTGTGAGTGTCATCACTGAAAACTTTCACGAGACACCACTCGTCCACTAGGGTAACTTAGGGGTTCAAAGGCTTGGTGTATTCACTAAATGCACCTGGGACACTTACAAAAGTGGAGATTATATTTTCTTGTTTTAGTTTTGCTATGGACTAGCAAAAGGTTAGTTGGGAGGTGCGATTAGACCACATAAATGTAGTCTATCGTCTCTAAATGACCCTTTGTTAGCCATAAAATAGGGGTAATTATGCTTTCTTCGCCATATTTTGTATTTAATCTCGTCCTTGATTTTATTGTAGGTATTTGAAGCTAGGGGACAGGTTTTGGAGTCAAAAAAGTGAGTCAGTGTATGGACATGGCTTGTAGAGGAGCATTGTCAAGGCCTTGTCTCAAAAAACATGTAAGTTCTTGCTCGTAAATCGGAATAGAACGAATGATACACTGTTGAAAGCTCTCCTCGAGTTACACATGTTTGCGTCTAATGCGCGACAGCAAATTTTGACTCTAAAGGTCTCAAACAAGGTGATTTCAAAAAGGGTGAAAAACTGGATTTTCGTTCGAACGCTTAGGCAGCCGTTTGAATGGCCAAAGAGCTAAAATTCATATTTTTGCCTTGCCATTCGAACACCTCTTTGGCCATTCGAATGCTAAGGCAAATTTTAGAATTTCACTGAAAACCTGTCTCAGTATTTTGGCCATAACGTTTTACTCCGATGTCCAATTGAGTTAAATTTTGCAGTGTTGGAAAGAAGACTTCAAAGGCTACAACTTTACCTCTAATATACATGGGCTGAATCGATCTTTAAAGTGGTCAAATTTGAGTTTCAACAAACTAGTAAAAAATTGGTTTAAAGTTCGAACGCCCAGGCAGCCGTTCGACAGACCCAAGAGCTTGTATCCCAGAATTGGCCTAGCGTTCAAATGCCTGTTGAGCTATTCGAGTGGCAAGGCAAAAATCTAACAAATCTTAGGGTTCAAACCATGTACCTATTGTTGGCCCAAATGACAACCCAATAGGGGGGGTGAATTGGGTTTTTTGAAAATTTAAAGCAATCAAGATTAATTAAAATTAATCTAATCAATATAACAGTGATCAATCTATATATAATGCAATGTAATCAAAAGAAGAATGAAAAACAGAGCGATAGAAAGCACACCAAGAATTACCCAGGTTCAACCACAATTCGTGGTCTACGTCATCACTCCAAGATCCCCTTGAAGGCTTTCTCCACTATGCAATCTCCAATTACAAGATAGATGCTGATTTACCAAGTGCTCAGCTCACTTTTATACAAGAACTTCTTATCAAGTTCTTTCCACCACCAAGTGGTTTTGTCTAAGACCCGCTCAAACTTACAAGAGTTTTTCTTCAACAAGAGAACTCTCAAACTCTCAGTTACAAGTGTCTAAAGATGTACAAACAAAATATAAACTTTCTGTCAAGAGTGGATAGACAAATAAAAGCTCACACTATAAAGACAAGAAGAATGTTTAAATTTTTTAGTTTGATCAATCAGTGGTACTTGTGTTTCTTGTATCTCTCTTGTATATAAATGCAGTTGGAAGCTTATATATAAACCCTTGTATTGATTTCGTCCGTTGGAGATTGTTGGGGCTTATTTAATGCAAGTCCAGTCTGTTATAACGTTAGAAAAAGTAGTCGTTACCTCACAGGTGTTGACACTTGGTTCCATGTGTCGACGCATCTAGTCTGCATTTTTCAGATGTTGTATACTGTCTCCATGTGTCGACACGTCAATTCCATGTGTCGACATTTGATCATTCTGTCTTTAAATTTTTAGATTCTGTCTTCATGTGTCGACTCTTCATTTTCATGTGTCGACACATTAGCCAGAAATATTGCTTCTGTCTTCCCATGATCAAGTTTAACTTCAGTACTACTATAAGATCTTCAAGGAGTCTTCTCTTTGGGGCAGGATGATCAATCAAAGTCTTCAATTCACCAAGGTTGTTCAATATTCAATTTGTATTAAATTTATCATTTGATAATTATCTTTTCTTGGTTTCTACACTGTCAGAATTTTACTCGATTATTGCTGAGCTCTTTTTCTTTATTGCCAATCTATTTCTTTCATTGCCGAGCTTTCTCTGTCATTGTCGAGTTTCTTCTTTCATTGAGATCACTTTAATGAGACTTCTATAAGCTTAATGAAGTCTATTCTTCAATATCTTCATTTTCTCTGAGTACATATCATCTTCATTAAGTCTTTACATCCCAGATAAAATCTTCACTTAGATTCTTTGTAGAGATTATGCAATTGCAATGAATTCTCTTCTCAAACATCTTCAATCTTTTCTCAATCAAATCATCTTTAACTTGTCTTTGCACACTTTGATGAAATCTTATTTTGGACACCTTCAATCTTTTCGAATTCAAGTCATCTTTATTGAGTCTATGCATACTTGATGAAATCTTCATTTGAACACCTTCAATCTCTTCGAATGCAAATCATTTGTTTGAAGTTGGAATAGGTGTCAATGTTCTGTTTTTGGTACATTACATGACTCTTAGAGTGCATTGCTTAATCTTAGCTTGTTGTGCATTCACTCTAACATATATTAGACTCAAAGTCAAACTTCTAAGTCTAAATTATGATCTTTATTAATCTGCACACTAAGCAAATGTATTAGTAAAATAACACAAGTTTTAGTTATCATCAAAATCAACATGGGGATCAACCTTAAGTCAGCACCTATAAGTACCAATTTTCATTTTTGTTCGAGACATGAGAGTTAGGGGTGGCAAATAGTTAGAGTTTTTGTATTTCTTAGCTTAGATTAGCTTAGTTTTAATTCCTTGTTGCTTCATTGTAATTGTAATAATTTAAATTTATATTTCAATACAAGTTCTTTACAATTATGTGCCTTTAATCTGAGATTCTTCGCATTTCTTTGCATTAATTCGAAATAGATAATTTGTATTCAAGTATTTTTGAATTTTCCATAGATAGAGATGAGTAGTTAACTTCTTCCATCTCGAGATCGATTATGAAGACCGATTGAAGTTCTTCGATGAACGAAGGAGGTGAGATTTTGGGTTTCAAAGTTCAAATTTCTATTTCTAGCTTTCATTCACTTCTATGTTCTAAAAATCATTGAAAACTTGAATGTTTGATTATGTTTGGTAATGTTTATGCATGAGTTTTCATTCAGTATATGCGTTGCACGAATCGATGGTACTCATTCTTGAATCTAACAACATGATTTATTCTAGGAATTGGGGTTTTGAAAGAATACTTAGTTTTTATTACTAAATCTTCCGAATCTGAGACTCACGACGTAGTCGAAGGATTTGATTTATAAAATTTCCTCTTTTGGAATTCCAAGAGTCGAAATTGGTTAGAACGATTGATCCTGAGACTTTAATTTCAATTTGCATTAATTTGAATGCCTAGTTGTTAATTACTTTTATTTTTATTGCAATAGTTAAGTAATTCAAAACACTCATTCAAAACCTAAAAGATTTTTAGTCTTCTTTATTTTCCCTTTTATTTAGATTTAATTCAAATAATTGCAATTCAATCCGAGTTAGGTTAGTGTGAGTTGAGTGTCAAAAGCCTATATTGGGCTAGGTCCTTGAGGATATAATACCCGGACTTTTTGGATTTTATACTTCAAATTGCGATACCTGTTCTCTTGCGAGGAACCTTAAATTTACACCAACTTTGGGAGCGATTCAGATACCACCCGATCCTAAAAAGCTATCCGTGTGGCGTTAGTTTTCAAGACTGCATGGTCCCAAAAAGCTGCCTGATTGCGAGGGGATGCCAAGGAGGCTTTCTAGTCATTTGGCTTCCATTGGGCCCAGCGGGCCCGAAAAGCGATTGATTGACTGAATTCGCGTTTGAGAAGTCGGTTTGGGCTTGAATGTGCATGTCAAGTTTGAGTGTTGTAAACACCCCATTTTTGCCCGTTCGGTAGTCTCCAGTCCGTCCAGACTTGAGTTCAAGTCAATATGAGCGTATTCTAGTTTTCTAACCTGAATCCAGTCAATCCATCGCTTCGTGGGCCCGCCAGGCCCAAATAGAGGCAAAATGACCAAGATGCCCTTGTGGGTATTGTTCGATCCTATTCTAGTAGGCACATCTTCTCAAAGATGGTAAGTCCCCTTTTTCAAGTCCAATTCTAATTCCAATCCCTCCCTCGAGAAAGTTGATTCCTCGAGGCGGTAAGTCTATCCTGTTCGACACGTTTTTCGAAGAAAGTTTCTTCGAAACGGTAAGTCCCTTCAAACCCGTCGACTGGGACAAAACCCCAAGTCCCTGAGATGGTAGAACGGTCCACCTTCGGCGCCTGCTAGCCCGCCAATGTAGAAATGTCCGTTTCGATATGCCTTCCAAGAAAGTTTATTCCTCAGGTGCTAAGTCCATCTAGCAGCTTCCCGAGATCAGGCAGTCTCGGGAATGATTGCGAACCGTCAGAGTAGCGGAAATACTCGCAAACATCGCAACTGTCAGAGTAGCGCAAATACTCAGAAATAGGTCGATATAGGGAATTGCCAACAAACCCTATATCACGGGACTACCGTCAGAGTGGTGGAAACACTCAAAACCCAGGTTAACACCAGTGCCCGCTAGCCCACTCCGGTGAAAAATAACTAAACTGCCCCTAGGGCCATTCTCTAGCATGTTTCTCGAGATAGTACCTAAGTCCTTAGAACGGTAAGTTCACCCTTTCAAGATCATCCCAGAGATGATCCGGCATGATTAGGTGCATTCCAGACAGTTTTGGGCCAATTCTGAAACTTTCCGGTCAAGATGACCATTTTGCCCCTAGGCATCCGACTGCCCCGGGGACCACACCCGCTTTGGGTATTAAACTGATAACCTCCCGAGAATGCTTTTTATAGTATTCCTGACCTTTCATTATATTTCTGGATCATTCTGAGTCAGCTTCGGCAAACCCGGTGCGAAATGAACGTTTTTCCCCTAGTGGGCCGGTCACCTTTTCTAACCACACCGGATCTGGGTATCGAGCCAGTAACCTCCCGAGAATGCTTCTTATAGTATTCCTAACCTATAATTATCTTTCCGGATCATTCTGAGTCAGTTCCAGCAAACCCGATGCAAAATGACCGTTTTGCCACTGGTGGGCTGGTTACCTTTTCCAACCATACCGGCTCTAGGTATCGAGCCGGTAACCTCCTAGGACATTCTAAGTAATGTCTCCAAATATCGAGTCTTCTTCTACGATATTCTGAATCCATCCCGGTAGCTTTCTAGTCCGATTGACCATTTTGCCCCTAATGGCCCGGTCGACCCCTCTAACAAACCCTGACATCCTTTTTCAAGTCCATTACCCTCGGGACCCTATTCTAAGGGTTCCTGTCCCTTCCGGCCTGCCGGGTCATTCTCAACCCCTTCGAATCATTCCCGGACATTCCGGAGTCACTCTTAGTGAAGCCAGGCTAAAAATTACATGGTAGTCACTAGTATAAGCGCCCAAATCTTCTGAAGATATGTTGCTTGCCGACCTTAAAACTTTCCTAAATGGCTGGCGCCACTCCTAGTGGTGCCAGAAGGAATTTTTGCCTGACGCCACTACAACAAGCGCCAAGTCATTCTTCTTTCTATAAATACAAAGCCTCCTCCAACATGAAAATGGTCTGCAAACTCAGTCTGAAAACCCTACTATTCGATATACAGAGCTCATAACCTCCCTAAACCCTAGTCTTCTTTAAGTTTTCCAAACCCTAGCCTCCATACATAAACCCTAGCCTCCTATACACTCTTATACACTTATACACTAGCCTCAAAGCCTCCATTGAAGACTTGAAGTGCTGCAACTTCGAAACTCCCAAAGATCGAAGATAAGTTCCTGAAGACTGAAACGAAGCAAGGACCGAAGCAAGAAAAGCAAGCAAGAAAAACAAAGTGCACAAAGCAAAGCAAAGCAAAACAAAGAAAATACATGGTAGGCTTTCTATTTAAATTTATGCATCCTCCCCCTTTCTCTTCTCCCTCCGAACCCACTTAGGTTTTCTTCTATTTTAATCCCCCATCTCCTCACCCCGCCCCCCCCCTTTCTTGCATGCTTGAAACAAGGGACTTCCCGATCCATGTGTATTATTAGGCTATTGGAGGTCACTGTGTTGGGGGCTTTCTTTTAGTCTAACTGGAGACCACGTGGGTTCGGCCCCCTTAATTATGCGGTGCAGCCTTAACCTTGTATGTTCACGACCGCAACTTGCATTGTGCGTATCATGATTTTGCATCTCTCCAAAATTCGTTTTTAAACTTGTTTTCAAAAACTTGCATTAAAATTATTTTCAAACTTGCATTTTTCTTCTTCAACACTTGTTTTCAAAATCACAATCCTAAGGTAATTCTAGCCTTTCCATGGCTAGGGTTGCTTTAGGAAAGTGTTACATTTAAAGTGACCAATATGATCCATATTTTCAAATCATTATTGTTTTCAAAACCACTATCTTAAAGTGGTTCTAGCCTTCTTATGGTTAGAACCGCTTTAGGAAAATGAGATATTTTTATGAACTCTCCAAAAACTCCCTTTTCAAAAATCTCTTCCTCTAAAAATCGCTTTTCTAACATACTTTCTAAAAACTCTCTTCAATCTCCTTTTCAAAATTCCTTGTCAAAATTGTTTTCTAAAAACTCCCCTCAAAAATCTATTTTTCAAAACTCCTAAAATCTCTTTCATAAGAACTCTTTCAAAATCCCTTTCTAAAAACTCCTTTTTAGAATCTCTTTCCAAAAATATTTGTTTCCAAAAACTCTTTTTAGATCTCCTTCTAAAAATCTTCCTCTCCAAAAATTCTACTTTCCAAAAGCTCTTTACCTTGAAGTCCAAGTCAAGCCTTAGAGCCAACAATTAGGAAACCCTAATTTTTCCTTCCCAAAAACATGATTTCCAATTCCCTATTTTGGCCTCAAAACCTAGGTTTCCAAAACCTCTTATTTCCTATGCCAAAACTACATATATTTCCAAAACCTATTTTCTACATCAAAACTATAATCTTCAAAATCTAAGATTTCCAAAACTTCACCTTCCAAATCTATGCCAAGTCAAATCTTCCCTTTAGGAAATCAAATCCAATCTCTCCCATTTAGGAAACTAGATCCTATCCTCCGTTTTTTGAAACAAAATCAAAACACCTCTTTTAGAAACAAAATCCAATCCTTCGATTTAGGAAATAGGAATCACACTCCTTCTAATCTCATACATTCCTAAACCTTAGGTTTCCAAAACTTAAACTTTCAAATCTTTCCTAATTCAAATCCTTCCTAATCTCATACTTTCCCAAACCTTAAGTTTTCAAAACTTAAACTTTTAAATCTTCCCTTAAACTTTAAGCTTCCAAATCTTCTTAAATCCCAACCTTTCCTAATTTCATACATTTCTAAATCATAACTTTCCAAATCTAAGTTTTCAAACCTCTCTTAAACTCAAATCTTTCCTAATTTCAAGT
This sequence comes from Euryodendron excelsum, assembly GCA_033060915.1. Taxonomy (NCBI): domain Eukaryota; kingdom Viridiplantae; phylum Streptophyta; class Magnoliopsida; order Ericales; family Pentaphylacaceae; genus Euryodendron; species Euryodendron excelsum. The sequence continues at coordinate 24,486,357 of CM065385.1, read as the reverse complement.
ATTTTTAAAACTTAAATTTTAAATCTTTCTAAAATCCAAAACTTTGTAAATTTCAAACATTTCTAAATCTAAAACTTTCTAAACTCAAAACTTTCTTATTTTCAAAACTTCCCTATTGCCAAACTTTCCTATTTCAAAAACATTCCTCTTTCCTAACTTGAACTTTTCGTAATTTCAAAACTTTCCTAAAATGAAACTTTCCTAATTTTGAAACTTTCCTAATTCGAACCTTTCCTAAATCTAGTCTTTCCCTAATCTTCCAAGTCTAACATTCGGGTCAAATTTTTCTAAATCTCAAGTTCTTCCTGAATCCTATCTTTCCTGAGTTTAGGTTTCCTAAACCTTAATCTTTCCAAATCAGCTTCCTAATCCTTCAATCCCAAATTCCAAATTCCAATCTTCTATTCTAAGCTCAAATCAAATCCTTTTTCCAATCAAAATCTCTTTTTCAAATCAAACATTCTATTTTCTATTGGACTCTTGTCCGAACTACGACTGACTTAATTCCTCAAAAAGGATACGTAGGCAACCCTCATGGGTGCAGTCACAACTTTTTTCCAACTTCCAATTCCAAATTTTTATTTCCAAATCTCTATTTTCAATTTCTAAAACTTTCCAATTTCAAATCTATCTTTTCAAATTTCATTTCAAAATCAAGTCAATTTTTTTTCAAATCTATTTTCAAAATCAAGTCTTATTCTTGCATTTGCATATTATGCATCATGTCAATTTCTTTTCAAAAATTCTTTTCTAAAGTGGATAGTTTTGGACATTTATTAGTTAAAGACTCTCATAGGTGAATCTAGGGTGAATAAACATATAGGTATCGTAAGGGCGGGGTAGGGTGATGGCTTAGTGCGTCTTCCCTACACATAACCAACCTTCGAACCTAGATCACTGTTTTCGAAAGACCAAAACAGAGTTATTTTAAAAAAAGGGCTTAAATATTTTCCAAAGGTTGCTAAATAACCTATTTTCCTAAAAACCCTCTCTTGAGAAAGTATTTTCAAAATCATTTTCAAAAACCCTAAGTGTAGTCTTTGGATTGTGCTTAGTTTTTAGGTGACCTAACTCACCTTAATCAAGTTAGATGGCGACTCCAAATGTTTTTCAAAAACCCTTTATTCAAACCAATTTTTCATTCAAACCTAGTCGCACTCATTCTTCTAGGAGGATGAGTTCTAACGAGAGAGTACAGTATTTTTTCCGCTTGTGTGTGTATTCCTCGAGTGCGAAAAATCTGGGCTCGACAAGTGTGAGTCTGGTAGAGCCGGAGATTGTCGAGCGAGCAAAAACGGGGTGCTTACAATAATGACAGAGAATTTATAATTTTTACTTGATTTAATTTTGACCAACAATTTAAAACAAAAAAAATAAGGGTAACAAAGTAATTTAATTTTCTCTATTAACCTTTGTTACATACTGGATTTGGCAAGATGGTATTGTAATTTTTGAAAACCAAAGATAACTTTATGTATTTAGGCTAAAAGTTAAGAGAGATTGATGTAATTTGCCCTATTATTTATATATGCTATAATCAAGCAAAAATAAAAATATCCAAAAGTAGAAAGAAAAAAAAAAAGAAAAATCTTGTAGATGCTGGTGAAATGGTAAAGGGTTTTAGGAATAACCTCAATATCTTGGGGTTGATGTGTAAATACTAAGAGCCAGTTAGGTACAACTTTTTTCTACCGAAAAGCTACTTAAAATAAGCGTAGAGAAAAAGTCAGCTTAAAAAAAGCTTTAATATGGCGCTTGGTAACCTGTAAAAAAAGCTAGCTTATTTCTGTAAAAGCTGAGTTGAGGTATTTGGTATTAGCTGAAAGTTTTTTTGGCTTTTTTTTTGTATAAATTACCATAGTACCCTCATGTTATTGTAACTTGTACTTAGGTGTTGTGTGGTAAGCAAAAACAATTTTTTTTCCCGAAAGCCATCAAGATTGTAATTTTTTATTATATTATTGATAATTTATTATTCAAACTATAAGTATTACCAATAATAATAAATTATTAGTTCTTGTATAATATCCAATTAAAAGTCGATGTCATTATTATAATAAAATTTTATAATAAATTATGTATATATATATTATAAGAATGTCGAATTACATAAGACATAATTTCTTCATGGTCTTCGTGATGGATGCATAAATAATATTAGTACAGTATTTTCCAATAAACATAGACATAAGTAATCCTATACCATACAACAATAGGTAAACAATATCAGTAATATAATAGTGGAATAAAACAGCATGGGCATAGGCAGCAACCGCAATTTGGAGGTGTCCAAACCAAAAGCCAACTATTGATTGTAACAATTTGCATGTCGAGAGATACGTTGCCGTATCCTATCTCAACATGCATTCATGTGTAACTCATCATCACTCATCAAGTTGGAGGATTGCTCCTCATTTATATTTGCATCATTCACTTCCTCCTCCAATGTGGAAAGTGCTTGTTAGGGTCCATTACCACGTTGTAGAACATACGCATGTCATGCACGCTACCTTCCCATCCAGCAGATACAAAAGTGAAGCACATGTCGAAATCGCACACTGCAAGAATGTTTTGTGTGTGACAACATTTCCTACCAAAATATGGTATTGCATCCTCTTTTGGCAACCTTGCGTAAATGTGTCACATCTAATGCCCCAATACAATCCTATTAAAAATATGCAAGTCAGCCACATTGATATAGCCGGTTGAATATTTGGTAGTTAACAAACGTACCTTAAATGGATGACATTTTCAATTATTTGCAATGTAAGGGTGGACATAGTTCTGATCGTTAGTTGGCCGACAAATATGAGCTGCCATATTTTTAACAGCCTTCAAAACATAATGAAAGTGTCGATTAATAGTTTCTCCAGAATGTTGGAAACGTTCCTGTAATTCTCGATTACGTAACCCCTTACCTGTAGTTTACAAGAAGATGGCTACACTCTCCTCAATTGTTAACCCCTTCTTAGGTACCTCCAATTCATATTTATTCACTAGTTCGCTGCATAATTTCAAAAAAATGTCACTCTCCATACGAAGATTTTCATGACAACGCCCGTCATGACCAGTCGATAATTCCACCACCCAATCATACCCTGTTAGTGTTGTGGTGCGACATGGCACCTTATCAACATACGACATGTGATACTGTTAAAGACAATCAAAACCAGATTTTACTAACATATTCGTCAATGTTTGACAGTGCCTACCATAGAGTATTGCAGCTTCCTCATCTGTAAGACCACTGGAGCTGCTAGATCCATCTATGTTGTTGTAGTGATTCATCCTTACTCATGTGAATTAATTCCAAACCACCTACGCATGAGATAATATAGCCGTTATCATCCCAATTTGACAACTATGGATAATATAGTGCATGCTAGAATAAACTTTATTTAACTGCATAACTTGATGACATACATCATGCAAGTGAAGGCAACCTAATTTATTATAGTGCGTAACTTGATGACAAACATGAGCAAGTGAAGGCAACCTGATTATTGTAGTGTATAACATTATCATCCCTGTTGAAGACAATGATAACATATTAAACTGTGCATAAAAAAACAATCTGTCCACATCATAACAAACGCAGCCACTGTCAACACTTCATGAAAATTTATCCCGCCTACATAACGTTACTTAAAAACATTCAATAGTCCTAATTTTAAACCATTCTTCATCAAACCAACATCTACTACTACTGCAGTTTTTTTAAAAAAAAAAAAAAACACAAACAAACCAACCAACCAAGTCTATCATCCTTGAGAACATAAACATCCATGACCAACAGTATTCATCCAGAAAAAACCAACCAAAAGAATCAACACAAACACCAGATTAGTAACTAGGAGGAGGAGTGGAGTGCCTAAAGGGATTTGCAGATTTGGGGGGGGGGGGGGGGGGGGGGGGGGGGGGGGGGGGGTAAAGGATAGGGAGGTGAGGGCCCATAAGGAGCATGCCCTTCTGAAATACGCTTTTGCTACAGCCAAGCTAGGCGGATTTCATCATTAGGGAGGCCCGTAAACACTTCCCTGTTAACAGGGATTGTGATCAGCTTCAATGCAGTCATGTATAATGGATCACCAAGTGTTAACCTAGAAAGTGTCCCCAATTTCTGAAGGCAGTCGGTAACTGTAGCATTATGGGTGTCAGCATATTGCTTCACAGTCAACTCACTACCCTAACTCTCCACCACATCCAGCATGCGATCCATTGTTCGGCTAAGACATGCAACTCCTAAAAGTTTCTTCTTCTTACTCAAAGACTTCTTTGTGATATGTTTATCCACCTTTTTGCGGCCTGGCATATTATCTGCTGAAGTTCCACCAGAAGGGCCCCATCTTCCACTTTCATTATCAAGTCATTCAACCCCACATTGTTACCACTAGTGTCATCATTATCGGAGTCTCCACTACTCTCATCAATGAGACCTGTCGTAGGAAAACTCTCACCAGGAGTCCATTGTGTCTTCCCTGTTGAGGACAATCCTCCATACATTATCTCCATTAACTCCTTATGCTCTATGCCTTTGTCTTTAAATCTTGCACTGTCGCACCCCGATTTTTGGGTCCAAGTCCTTTCGGCTAGGAGACCAAAGCACCGAACTCTGTCATTAGAACTCATCCTCCTAGAAGGATGAGTGTGACTAAGTTTAACTTGAAATTGGTTTGATTAAGGGCTTTTTAGAAAAATAAGAGTCGCCACCTAACTTGATTAAGGTGAGTTAGGTCACCTAAAACTAAGTATTAATCCGAAGATTAAACTTAGGGTTTTTGGAAAAGGTTTTGAAAGACTCTCGAGAGAGAGGGTTTTTAAGAAAATAAGTTGTTTGGCAACCTTTGGAAAGATTTAAGCTCTTTTTGAAAATAACTTCATTTTTGGTCTTTCAAAAACAGAAATCTATGGTCCAGGAATTGGTTACGTGTAGAGAAGATATCTTAATATTATCACCCTACCTCGCCCTTTCGGTACCTACGTGTCTAATCACCCTTTTGTTCACTTACTAAAATGACCGGTTATCATTATCCACTTAATATCCAATTTGAAATTTTAAAAAGGGAGTTAGTCATCACTTTTCGAATGAATGAATGCATGAGGTAAGTTTTGGAAGAAGTTTAAAAACATGAAAGTTTTGGAGGAGTTTGAAAAAGATATTTTGACTTGATAGAAATTTTTGAAAAGGGGATTGAAGTTGAAATGGAAGTTATGACCGCACCATTTTAGGTTATCTACGCATCTCATTTGGCGAGAATCAGGTCAATCGTAGTTCAGGCAAGAGCCCGATAAAAAATAGGCACATTAGGACCTTTGAAAAGTTTTGAAGATACTTTAGGGTCTTAGAAAAAGTTTAAAGACACTTTGTGGTATTTGGAAAGAGAGAACTTGAGAGTTTTGATTTGAAATCGAACAGTGGAGTGTTTCAAAATAGAACTTTGGAACTTTTGAAATGGGGTTTTGAGATATTTTGAAATGTATTTGGAACAACTCAAAGGAATTTTGGAAGTGCTTTTGAAATAACTCAAGAGAGTTTTGAAAGTGTTGTTTTGAAAACCTTGGAGGTATGATTTTGGAATGTTAAAAAGGTTTTCGAAAATGGTTTTTGAAATCACCTAGGACTTTGGAATTCTAATATGGACAACCCTAAAGGTTGTTCTTAATATATCACTTTCCTTCAGAATCCCTAACCATAGAAGGGGTAGGGACACCTACCGGTTGTGAGTTCTTGAAAACATTTTTGGAAATGATTTTGAATTATGAGTGTAGGGATATTTGAAAAGGTTATAGAGTTGGTTTTTGAAATCTCAATAGAGTAGAAGGTATTGTAAAAATGGATTATGAGAGTAGTTTTAAATAGGAAGAACCTTTAAAAGGGCTTCATGAGTTGGAACCTTAAAGTATATTAACTTGGGTTGTGTTGGCCTAAGGTTAGGGGTGACCTTAGGTGAGGTTAACCTAGGGTTGAGGTGACCTAAGGTCAAGTTAACCTAGGGTTGGACAACTAGGGTCAAGTTAACCTAGGGTTAAGGTGACCTAGGGTTAACTAACTCGGGTTAAATTAATTTAGGGTTAGGCAACTAGGGTCAAGTTAACCTAGAGTTGGGCAACTAAGGTCAAGTTAACCTAGGGTTAGATGACCTAAGGTTAACTAACTTGGGTTAGATTAACCTAGGGTTAGGCAACTAGGGTCAAGTTAACCTAGGGTTGGATAACTAAGGTCAAGTTAACCTAGGGTTGGATTGGATGAGGGTTTTGAAAGGTGGTTTTATGTGTTTTTTAAAAGAGTTTTAGGAAACAAATCATGTTATGCAAAGGACTTTGGTTAACAACCCCTTTGAAGATCATTTCCATGAAAATTTGACTCTAGCCAACAATATGGTTTATATGGTTGGTGCTTGAAAACCATACCAAAGAAGGTTTTCTTAGGGCCATTATAACCTTTATCTTGACAAGAGTGGAGATTTCAAAAATTAACATAATGATGATAACTTTAGAAAAACCATTTTTGATGCAAATATGGAGAGAATAAATTTTTGAAAATTAATTTTTGAGAAAAAGATTTTGGAAACCATTTTTCAAGGACACTATTCTAACGAGTTAGGGTTCTTATGGCCAATGTAAAAGGAGACACTTAAGAGAGTGTTCTATGGGGCCATTTCAACCATTAGTTTTGAGAGAATAGAAATCTTAAAATCAAAGAGTTTGAAAATACTTTTATGCAAGAATAAAAGAGAAGAGAACCATTCTAACAATTTAGGGTTTCTATGGCCAATATAAAAGAGAGACCACTCAAGAGAGGGTTTTATGGGGGCATTTTAACCATTAAACTTGAGAGAATAGAAGCCTTGAAAATTAGAGAGTTTGAAAACAACTTTTATGCAAGTTAAAATGCAATGATACAAAAGTGTGATTAAGGGGGTTAGTGAGGGATTTTCTATGGCATGATTTCTAAGGTCTCATCCTAAACTTCAAGGAACTAACTCTTAGAACCATTTTGAAGGGAATATTGGACTTGAAAATGGCATGGAACAAGAATAATGCAAGCTTTGTAGAACATAGTTATAAATATGAAAATGAAGCCAAGCACACAAGACATGATCAAGGTAGCAAAATGCAAGGGGGTCATGAATACATACAAGACTTTAGGCTATACCACATAATTAAGGGACTCCTAAGCTATACCATCTTAAAGTAGGCTAGTGAGAGATCCCCCTACACGGTGACTCCCACTAGCTTTCTTCTAGGCTTGAACTAAGAGTCATCTTGACTTCAACCATGCAAGAAAGGGGAGTTAAAGATGGGAATTAAAATAGAGAATAGCCTAAGTAGGCTAAGAGGGAGAAGAAAAGAGTGGGAGAATGCAAAAATGTAAAAGAAATACAACCTTTTGCCTTCAATACACTTGTAATCTCCTATGGATGCCTTGACTTGAACTTGGATGGCTTCAAGTAGGCTTGAGGAGCTGGAAGGAGGAGTTTAATGGTGTATAGGGCTATGTAGGTGAAGTGTATGGGTTAGGGGGAGGTCAAATCTAGCCTAAGTGTTGGAGGAGTGAGATGTATATAGAAATTCGAGGTTCTGGAATAATTTATGCAAAGGGGGTGGCTGTATTTATAGGCAACCTAGGAGGAGGCCGGCACATGTGCTACATGCACCTAGCCAAAGTTTGCCCTGGCACATGTAGCACATGCGCCATTACCGTTCCATTGCTAGAATGCCATGTGGCATCCATTGTATTGGCTAAGTCCTAACGGTTGATCGAACTTTGGTCGATTTGATCAAAATCTGGGCACATGCAGCATTTATTTCGTCACTGGGAGTGTTTGTTTAAACTTTGCCTCAACAATTGAGCCAACCGAGAAGGTTTCAGGGGAATCGGTTACACCCACGATGTTCTCCTGGGGTTTCTCATGAACTTTCGTGTTTTTGAGAAGTTGGAATACGGTTCGAAAGTGTGGGATATCATCTTGGGAAGTGTGGGATATCGTCTCGGGAAGTGTGTGCGTAAAATGGCATCTTTGTGGAGCATCTGTGATACGCTCCATGGGGGTTCGAAAGTAGCTGCTTTCGTGTCGTGTGATCAAGGCCTTCAAGAATCGATCTCTCCAATTGAACCATACTTATGGAAAGTGCTCTAGAAATACTTTTGGGATTTCCCTAATTTACGCATTTCTCAAGTCGTTGGCGGTGCGTCATATCAAAAAATTAGGAAAAAAGTCAATCCAGGCGGAGCGTCTTTGAGACGCTCCAAGGGTTGTTGAACGTTGCAGTTTTCGAGCTAAGTGATAAAGAGCTTCGGGAAGCGATCTATCCGATCAAGCCATATTAATGGATAGATCTATGAACGAGCTTTCAAGAATTCTCTAATTTACGCACTTCTCAAGTCATTTGACAGTGCGTTATAACTAGGGAATCGAAAGAAAAGGCAATTTAGGCGGAGCTTCTGCGAGACGCTTCAGGGAACTTTTATCAAGTCATGGGTGTTTAGCATCATAAGGTCCCCCTTAGGTTAAACAGGGGTGTGTGACAAGACCCACCATTCAATAACCTAAGATCGATGTGGTTTCGAGGTGCGTTTAGGTCATCAGGGGTAGAACGGTCATTTTGATCATGTTTGGTTGAAAATGGTCAAGAATAAATCGGAGTGCGATGTTAAGCATGCCGGGTTGTTCAAGGATGATTTCAGGAGAGTCTTTTACTGTTCAGTGTGGTTTGTGCGATGCTGTGGCGTTTAGGGGTAAAATGGTCATTTTGACCGCAGTTAGCTAAATGAGACCAAAATTAGACAGGATGGTGTGCGGGGTATGCCTAAAGCCTTAGTGGCACTTTGGAAGGATAGACTTACTGTTTTGAGGGATTTTGGACTTTCTTAAAACGTGCCTAGAGGCTTAAAGTTCAGGTTTGGTTATTAGGCCTTTATTGGGCCCAGCAGGCCCGAGAAGCAATTGACTGATTGGATAGGGGTTCGAAAGTTCATTTGGGCTTGAATGTGCTTACAGAGTTTTGAAAGGGAGTTCGGTCAAGCCAGAGATTACTAAGCAGACAAAACGGGGTGCTTACATGCACAATGCTTATGCATCTGTAAAGTGGTAATGAAAACAAAGGAATTAATATATAATAAGAAGTAATGAAAGTAAAATAAAATCTACTTGAAGGATTGAAAAAAAAAAAAAGAAAGTGCTTAGTTCATTACACAACTAATGTAAGTAAAAAGAACATAACATGAGGAGTTAAATAAAGATAGAGAGTATCGCGATCATCTTATCGCACCAGTAATTTGGAGCAGTAAAGGTTTTCCTATCATCATCCCAACAAAGTCCGATGTACCCATGATCAGGATTTTTTAAGTGCATCCATGCAGTCCAATCTTTTTTCAGTGCGTCATTCTTGTTCTTCATTTGCTTTTGATCATGAAACTTTTATGTAATATTGAAATAGTCCTTCATTGCACCTGAATACTCTTTATTACTCAATTACTAGTGTGGCCTATTCCCCTTTTTTATTTGGAAAATGACACACTGTAGAAAAATTTGTGTATTCTTTGAATCCCAGCTGGCTTTGGCAGGTTCTACATTTGGTGGTTGAAAGTACTTTGACCTTCTACCATTCTCATTGCGTGGGGGCGAACTCTTTGTGAGGTTTGTTCAGCGATGGTGACTAATTTTTATAACATTTAATTAACATACATAACAATAATGGAAATGACAATATTCACACTAATACAAAAAAAACCTGGCAGTCATCACATATATATGTCCCATACTAACAAATTGCAGAAACACTGAGCTTTATTACATACATAATAGTAAGATTGTGATAAGTGCAAACATCACAAATACAACTACTTTAAGGACACGTAAAGTTTGTTGTACTTGATCTATATCAGTTTGTAACTTCATGATCATATTTGGATTATTTGCTTCAGAGGTATTACGTGTCCTATGAGTGGGTGTGTGACTGGTTGTTTGGTCACACCAACCTATCCAATTACCACATGTCTGATGTATGAGGTGTAAGTGATAGTATTATGGCCACAAAAAAAATATTAATGCAAAAATTGGACAAACACATTATGATTTATTAAACTCACCACTAAACAAGGACAAGAGTAATATGCTTATCCTGGATTATCTTTTGATCTTGAAATCTTGACAATGTAATAACCAAAACCACATTTGCACATCCTTGGTGGCCATGTAGATGTGGCAGTGGATGCACGGGATGTCATGTTATCTATATGGATGTAGTATGGTTATTGTCACAAATTAAAATGTAAACATGCCAACAAAAAGGTAAGCAAAGAATAAGAAATTACAGCTGATATATATGATAAAGACAGAGAGAGACACAATATAAGAGAATCTTGTTGTATATACAGAAGTAAAAATTCCCCATTGGCCAGCAGGTCCACAAGAAATTTTTTTAGTGGAGGAATTGGTAAAGTAGTTGTTGAAGTGCTATTGTCATTATTTCATGCCTTGTGTTATTCATCATTGTTCATTTTTTCCTTTACTTTGGATGGTCATATTTGGTTGATACTTATTTATGTTACAATGTTGTTAATTGAATTAATTTCGGCTACTTAATTGCCAAAGTTGGCATTTCCATGACAGATAAGAGCACCTCGATGGATACTATAACTTGAGAGAACTTGTGAAGTGGGTATTGTTTAGTCTGTAGCAATAACTAAAATAAGAGGTACACTTTGTTTTATTCGGGGTCTTTTTTTGGCTTTTTATTTTTACTTTGTTCAATAAGATAACAATATTGAATCCCCATCAAGGGGTTAACAATAACAAATGCCACTTGACCTCTCTAAGATTAATTAATATCAAGGTCTAAAGTTGGAAAACTTCAATTTACGTTAGTGTATGAACATATATAGAAACCCAAGTCTCTTCTCTTTTTTTTAAACTCAAATAACTTAAAATAACATGAAATTGCAGTACTCTTACACACCTATGGGCAACAATAGGAAACCAAAACCATTGAAGTAAGGACTAACAAAACTTGCATGCCAAAGAATTTTGGCCCTAATAATCGAACTATTTTGCATGCTCTCATCTAATTTTTTTTTTTTTTTGGCTTTTTTATCAGATATCAAATTTCTTACTCTTATACTAAACCAATTTCTACACTTTATATTTTCTCTAGAATTGTATCATATAAACAACAATACAACAAGGTCCATGAATGGGCATAACACGTTGGGATTGTGCAGAATGAACAATGAAACTTTCAATTATGAAATATACACAAGCACACACACTCATATATATATACAAAGGACATATAGCAGGTTGGATATAATTCATCGGCCACCCATGCATAGTTCCATAATGGAATCAATATAAAATAATCACTATTATATATACGACTTAGTTAATTAATAAAGACCTAGACAATGGATTATAAGAAGAGATAAAGTTGTCAACATATACATTGTGGCCAAATTGACAGAATCGCAAGTAACAAAATATATTATTTCTAGAAATTGTAGGAACTACGATACACAATCTCATATTAATGGAAAATTTTCACAGTAAAAAGGTTTGAAACCCTAGAAATCAGATCTAACACAAATAATGTTAGATCAGATTAATGAATTTAGGTGCAACAGACTAACCCTTTCTTTATAAAAGTTTTTTTTAAGGACCCAGTGTTATTGCTGTATTTCTCTTCCTCAAATTAAAGGTATTTGAGTTGATAAAGACAGATTTATGGTTATGAGATATAGGTGATATCCATGAGGAGTATGCAGTTGTCCCTCAGTGAACGTATCAGACGTATCTTTAGTTGATCTCCTATAAATTGGTAACTGTTATCTAATTTTGCATGCTACAGTGGTTAACTTCATTTAGAAAATAATTGTTATCTAATTTGGGTTCGGGCGTCTAACATTATTTGTCCATAACGTTAGATCAGCTAACATTATTTTAACACCAAACCAAATTTAACATTATTTGTCCATATATTTTAGTTAACATACATATATAACAATCTCTTACTAACCATAACTAAAACTCCCAACTTCAAACCCCAAAAATTTATTTGCGATGAAACCCTAGAAATCATTATAGAATATTATACATCACATAGCAAATCATTCGAAACATGATGAGAGAAGAAGGGACAAACCAGAGGGAAGAAGCAGCAATGGCGAGCTTGGTGTACGGTGGAGATCGACGAGCAACGAAAGTTTTTGTCGGTGGAGTACATATATTCTGTCGGCAAGGGCATATATACTGGGATAGGTGATGAAAATATACAAGTTGTGTAAGGGCATTCATATAACTTCACAGCCCTTATTTAAATTACTGTAGCTCTGCTACAGTAGCAACAGTCCAAAAAAGCTTGGATTTTGTAGCTTTTTGCTTTCAAGCTTTTTTAGCTTATAAAAGCCCAAAAGCAAAGGCCTAAAAACTTCTTGTCAAACGGGTTGGGCTTTTTTTACCGCTTTTAAGTAAAAAACTAGTTGGATAAGCCTAACCAAACGAGGCCTAAATTGGGCTAACTTGAAGTTTATGTCTAATGACACGATTTTTGGAATAATTTCTCATAAAAAAAGAAAACAAACATAAAAAAATTTTATAAAGATAAAGATGCATGTATCATGTTTTGAATATTTGTAAATTTTTGTGGGACTTGTCATAAATATTAAAATCATATGAAGTATACCATGAGACTATTGTCCAGAACAATTTATTGCACGGTAAAAAAATGAGAAAAAAAAGAAGATAAAACCTGCGTTTTCCATTGGACAAAACAACCCCGCTACAATAAGATACCCAAGTACTATAAAACGCCCTCAAGTACCCTAACACGCCATGATGTGAACGGCGATTTGGGAAACAGCTACCTGAGAGGAAAACAGAGAGCATCTCTAACGCATATTGTCACTGTTCAACGGCGATTTTTAATAAAGTTCCTCACCACCCCCGGCCTCTCTCTCTCTCTCTCTCTCTCTCTCTCTCTCTGTCTTTGTATCTGATTTCCAGTAGGAGCGATAGAGCGGTATATATATATATATAGAGAGAGAGAGAGATGGCAGGGGCGGCTTATGGCCAGCTCAATGTGGAAGAGTTACCGTCATGGGGGTCTCGGAGCGTAGACTGCTTCGAGAAATTGGAACAGATTGGTGAAGGAACTTACGGGTGAGTAACCCTAACCAATCTCTTTTCCCCCTCAAAATTTATCCCCTTCTGTTCTCTTTCAATTTTCCCGAGAAAATTTTGCGTATTTCTGAAGCCCATTCGAGGTTAAGCAATCTACAGCTATCACTTCTGTCTATTTGTGTGTGTAATGTATCCGATGTGTTCTCTGACTATTATAATCCATTTCTTCATGGGCACCTTCTAGATGTAGTTTGTTTCACATGGGTTTTATTTGTTGTTAGAGCACATTGAATTTACAAAGCCATTGTTTGGGAGTGTGTAATTAATGATCTTTTTCCCATAGATTACTGTTCTAGGGCTTACTTTTTTGTGCTTTTCTGCAATTTCTACTAAGCTTGGACAATTGAGGATTAATGTTTCATGGCTGCAATTAATTCTTCGCCATGTCCTTTACCTATCAGTTTTAATTTCATTAATGTGGCTATCTACGAGCATCTCCAATAAGCTCTCTAAAATGGCCCTGGCAGCTATTTGAGAGAGCTAAACCTCCAAAATGCCCCTCCAACATGCTGTATATTTTAGAGAGCCTCACTTTGCCTCTCCAAATATAGAGAGCCAAAAGTGGCTCTCTAAACATAAAATAGTAGACATAAAATAGTATTATTCACTCAATCTCTTTCCTTCTCTCTCTCCCTTCCTTTTTGTACTCTTTTTTCAGATTGTATTTTAAAAATTGAATAGTGTATGAAGTAGCTAGCTAAAATAGAGAGCAGTATTGGAGTCTTTATCCAAAAGTAGCTAGCTAAAATAGAGAATGAAATTTTTAAATATATTTTGACTAGCTATCTTAGAGAACAGGGTTGTGGCCCACTTTTTTTTTGAAATATACCAAGCCAGGAAAATTTCAGGGTGCCCTTGCTGAATTTATGTTCCAGTTTGTCTGTATCGTCTTTTGTATTCAATGTCAGTATGCTATAAAGGATGGTTTTTGTTTTCTTACAAAAAAAAGGAATTGAACAATAATCATATTTAAAGAAATAGAGATAATTGACCCTGTTGGGTAAGGCTATAAAAGAAATTGTTAACAAATTTGTAATCATTATATCTGTAGTGGTGCTCATGTGATTTTCCATATAGCTTTGGGACACTGGGAATAATGTTACCTAATTGGTTTTGTGGTGTGCTAAATATGGAAACGTTGTATGTCTAGGTAGAAGAAAGTTTGTATGGTCCGTGAACTGAAAGGGGCTAAAATTGGCTTGGTCTGCGAAGTAGCAGGTTACTGGATCTGTATGAAATGAGGTGCTGACTGTTCTAAACAGCAGGTCATTCTAGGTTTTAGGCATTAAATTAAAGGCCATATTGTAAGAAAGGGATTAGGGTTCCTCGTGACTTGATAAACTTGAGTTTTAGAGCTGTGATATGGGTTGTTCAAGGGCTGTGAACAGTAAACCTGGTTTTTTGTGAAGTGATTAGGTAAGAAGAGAAGAGAAAAAAATCAAAAGGGTTTCACCATCTTATGCGTTAACCTAAGAAGTACTGACACGGACTATGTTATATGGATTTGGGTAGGTGAATTGGGTATGGGTATGTGTTTAAGTATCAAATTTATCTAATTTTTATGCCTAAGGATACAGGGACAACAATAATTCATATTTGTGAATATACTTCTTTTATCTTCTAAGATAAAATGGTGTTTACAAGGTGTTTTGGATTTGAATTACTAAACATTTTTACTAGGTAAATATCCAACAACACATGGTAGACGTATATCTCATACTTGTACCCTTATTCAAGTGTTAGAGCCCAAGTATCAAGTATTTGACATAGGTACTTCATACACTTAGAAGAGTTCATGTAATGTAGGATACAGTCACGTGAGATGACACAACACGTCTTCATCGACAGGATAATTTTAAAAAAATGCAGGACACAACACGGCTGTTACATGGCAAAAATGTAGAGTTTATTCATTTTTGTATGTCATGTATAGAATATTCACTCAAAAATAATGAGAACTGTGAGATAACAATGATTAAAATTATTCCATAGATCAAAGTCAAATTAGGTCCAAAATCTCAAATTTTTTTATATTTTATAATTGAATTTCAAGTTATTTTCCTTAAACTTGCGATGTGTTCATGTTTATGTAAGTGACAGACACGTGTGACCCCAAGTGATTGAAGCATGTTCGGTTTTAAAAGAATAAAAAAAAATAATAAACACATTTGGATATTGGACGCTTGTCTGACCCGTGAGAGGTCATGTTCGACATGAATATGATACATTTTTGGAAGTATCCGTGGTACTCAGGGGTTGACTGAACAATCTTTGATTTCACCAACTGGGTTGAATAAAACGGTTACATTATGTTAGACTCTTCATTTTCCAAATTTTAGTTAGATTGAGACTTCAAAGTAGGGAACTAATAAATATTAGCCACTAAAAGCATTTTTGACCTAAAAATGACCACATATGATGTCAAAATTAACATAATAGGAGTAACAATATGACCCATGGATTCATACCACAATCCATGTATTACAAATCGTGAGTGTTAAAATCTACTAAAGAAAAAATGTTAGTGAATGTGACGAAGGGAATATTAAATTGAAACAGATATATAAATTTAGCCTCAATTCAAACCCTAAACTCCATGGCATGATAGCGTAAGCATGTCTCATATGAAGATCCCTTTTTGTCCTTATCTTTATTCCCATGCCTTGCGATAGAGGGGTGAGCGGAGGGGAAGACTGGCTTTATCCATGAAAAGAAGAGTAAGAGGTCTAAAATTGACAGAGCGAAAGCAAAATGCTCAGTATAATAAGTTAATTTTCATAAAGCGAGTCTTTACTTGTCATTGAACACTAAATAGGCTCAGTAGAAGGTAGTTTTAAAATTTATTTTTAACTAGTAAGTTTATCGTTAAGTTTGGTTTGAAAATTTAGTACCTAAAGTTTTCAGCTCATAATTCAGTCGATTCAGCACTAATTTTTTTTTTTTTTCTTGATTTTCAGTTTATCAAACGAACAATCTGTGTATAATGTATATACTTGCTTATATTTATATCCATTTGTGTATTGATTTGTAAATGAAAGATGCAATTCGTATTAAGACATACATAATTACTAGAAAATGCTTAGGCTGCAGTATTCTTTTTAGAATGCCCATCACAAAACATGGTTTACTTTGTTCCAAAAGCAAAAGATAAGAGGAAAAATTCTAGGAAAGGGTTACATGACATCAATAGCTTAAATTGAGCAAGATACCTAAATTTTATGTCTTTGCATAATTAAACTCTAACATAACAAACTTCCAGAAGTTAACACAAACCTTACTTTGATCATGTTATGCATCCTTAATCATCACTTGCAAACTAAAACAACCGACTCAACTTATTTGAACTATGTGATGAACATAATTTTACACCAAGCAGACCATGATTTATAGTGCCTTGTGTACCATATTCGTGCTCCCCTACCCATTTCATGTAACAACGTGATCCACATTCTAGATGACATAGGTGACTTGTTTCATACCATGTGGACTATTATTTGGTTGATAACTTGATGTATACACCATGTGCAAATAGCATGGATTGCCTTTTCCCAAGTTAGTGTTGTAACATATGAATTGATTTTTTCTTCTTTGCCTCCCTTTGACGACAACCATGAATTTCTGTGTGGGTGTGTGTGTGGGTGTGTCGAGGGATGGGTTCTTCTCCTCATTTCTACTTTGTGTCAACATGAACTTGCCACATTGGGATCATGATGAGTTGATGTGTTGGAAGCTTGGAATTTGGGCAATTTTTTTGTTTAGTTAACCTTGCTGCAATGTGTGGAAATTGCTTCACTTCTAGATCGTTTACCTTTTTTGGTTGGTTATGCTACCAATATTAGTATTTGTAATTGCCATTCGTCTCCTGATTTCTTTCCTAATATTATGACCATAGTTGACCGAAGTTTGTTTAGATCTCACCCATAAATTCATGGAAAGAAGGGTGGCAAATATCTTATCCATAAACCATGAAAAGGTCACCTATTAAGATAGTTAGATTGCGTAAGCATTCAATGGAAGCATGAATTTTTTTGGCATTCTCATCTTTAATGCAATGCTTGCTATGAGAATTGTTAGTAGACCATTACTTTCTTGAATAATGAGTGTAGACTGAGACCCCAATAATTTGAGTTTTATAACATCTTGAAACAACACAAATGGATGTAGATAGTGTGACAAGGAACTTTATTTACTAGATAAAGAAGTGGAACTATGGTTTTCACAATTTAGCATCACTTTTCCTGAAATAAACTTTTATATATTCTCATATTACCTCTGGCTTCTTTTATGGCATTGGGCCAACAGGTGATTGGACAGTCTAGGACTCTAGGCTAAACGTGATCCCGGTGGACAAAGATGTAATCTTAGTCATCTCATTAAACTCGGTGCATCTACAAAAATTGTTGATGCAAGTAACATGAAATTCATTAATATCTCTTTCTTAGTTGTTGTCGAGTGGATATTTTGCAGTACACCTAGAAGGGAATCTGAAATAAGTGAGATATATTATGAGAAAAGATGGAATGATAAAGAATTCATTCATGTCAAGATGAATGTTAGACACTAGGAGAAAATATATTTGGAGTAATGAATGAATGCATTTCTTCTTATTAAAAAAAGAAATTTGATGTATTCATGAGTAGTTAGAGGTGGCACCATTTAAGGTCAAGATGAATGGACGTTGTCCTAGCTAATTTGATCATGTGCCATGAAGACTGATTATTGCACCATCACAAACAGGTGATTTAGTTCAAGCTGAATGCACCAAAAGGACAAGAGGAAGAGTGTCAAAGACAAAAAGAAAAGAACGAAAGAAAAGGTTATGGGCTAGGTGTAAAGTTCTGAAACATGAGTTCCAAGGATTTTCTGGAGGTTTTCAGTAGCTTTGCAAAGCTTTAGATGACTATTGAAAGGAAATTGTGAGGATGAATGTTCTAGAGTAGAGTTGGTTGAAACTTCAAATTGTATGTAGTTAGTTTCTCAGCAAGAATTTTCTTTTAATTACATCTCTATGGTAGAAATGATGGTTCTTGGCCTACATGATTTTTTTTTTTTTTGGTTAAACATCTTCTCTTTTGGAGCATAGCAGTGGAAGTTGCTTAATGCTGTTATGTAATGTTCTCACAAAGAAAAGAAAAGAGGAGTGGTTTTCTGGTTTGACATGGAGGTTGTCAAAAAGGACCTCCATGACCTCTTTGATTATATGAGCACCTAAAAGATACTTCTAGGGACGAGGGTTAAAGGCAATAAAATTTTAGAAATGAATAGATACACTTACAAGCATGCAGTATACAAATGCTGCAGAAATGATTGCTTGATATCCTGTGAAAAGACGAGAAACAGAATCCAGTAAGCAATTCTCTATGCGCAACATGACTTGCAACATGATTGTTTGATATCCTGTGAAAAGATGACGATCAGAACTCAAGCAATTCTCTATGTGCAACATGACTGTGTACACAACTGTTATAATCAGAAAGGGAAAGGGAACAAGAAGAAAAATAAAACCTGAATGGTGACAAAACAGAATCTTAATTTATGTACTGTATCCTGTTTGACTCATGAATGCAGGATGCGTGAGTACTGCACTAGTATTGTATCAAGGCATGGCTTGATGACATTGGAGTCCTATTTTGTTTATAAGGATACAAATGAAGTTTAATCTCCGCCAAATTACTTTATCTGGGCTCAAGAAAAAAAGGGTGAAATGGAGAGTTACTAAGATAACGTTGAACACAAAGAATGTGCAATTCATGCAAAGGATAAGCTTGTGATTACCATTTCAAGCGATCAAATACAGAATAAAGGGCAGCCCAATTCAAGGCTTGGTTAGGGCTTGAGGATTCATTGGTTTGGCTCGAATGGCATGTTTTTGGTTTCATCTTTCTATCAGAACCTTGTTGGGAACAAGCTGTGTCCTTATGGAAGGGAGTTTGGCGTTCGAAGGCCCCCCTCCCGATATGGCCTTCTTTTCGGGGATATTTTGACAACTAATAATTTCATAAAGAGACAAGTTTTTGTTAGATTGGTGTCATGTGCAAGGAGAATGGGGAAAGTGTGAACCACCTCCTTAATTGCCGGGCAAGGATCCATTTGTTTTTATTGAAATGGCCGAAACATTTCCGTTTCCAATGAGACTGAAACAAAATACTAATGGAATAACGAAACTCTATTGTTTCCATCAAAACACATTGGAACATAGAAAAATGTACCAAAACACAACACTATATACCAAAATAATAAATTGTATCAACACAAATTTAGAACTTTTTATAAATCTTGTGCAATTTTTATTGAGAAAAATACAAAAGATTGTATTTACTATATTAATATTTGGTACTTCTGAAATGTTTCCGAAACATTCCAAAACATTTTTGAAAAGTTTCTGTATCCGAGCCAACCAAAATGACCTATCAAAACGAAATTTTGAGCCTTGTTGTTGGGTGGATATAGATATCTTGATCATGCTATATAAGGTGTTTGGAGTAGAATAGGTGATGCCCCAATCAATTAGGGAGCTTTTCGCATCTTGGAGCAAGGGGTGCTTGAGGGATTGAGATAGTCAAGCTTGGGCAGTTGCTCCCCTTTGTTTGATGTGGTGTTTGTGGAATGAGATAAATAGGTCTTTTGAGGGCATGCAAAGGCTACCCACCAATGCTCATCACCACTAGAAAGGCTACCTCCCAAATACACCATTTGGGGAATACCCTACTAATGTGGCTTCTCAGCTTTTTTCTCACTTAAGTGGGAACAAACTCTTCCAACATCATAATGCAAAATTAACCAATAAACTCATCTACCAAAGATGCCATAAATACAAATAAACAAAGAATACTAAGTTGAGAAAAATGGTCTTTGCTCTTAGAAAGAGAAAAAGCCCAAAATGGAAATGCATCTAAAACGAGCAAATATAGAGATGGTCCTGAGGATGTTGAGATTGATAAAAGGGAAGACTATTAGATATGGATCAAACATGAGCATAATTGTAGCTTAGCAGGTGAGAAGATAAGAATTGAATGGTTCAGACTTATGTGAAGGGGAAAGTGGGAATTTTGACGAGAGATAAGCAAGCTGGTGTAGGTTCAGCATAGAAAAAGGCCAAAAAGGACTTCAAAGGAATTCATAGAAAAGATTGAGGCTTGATATTCTAGCATGTGGAGCAAGGTTCGTTGTACTGTACTCATATAGTTTTTGTGGAACAGTGATGGTGATTTTGTGTGAAAAATGATGCTTTATTGAACTTGCTGTAAAATGCATGCCAATAATTATATTTCAGAGTGCTATGATGTATCTGAAACATTATGCAGTCTCCAATTTTACCTTCCTCAACTGCACAAGCCATGGAAATTTATCATGGTAAGCTACCCCTTGTAGAATGTATGATGTGTTTCTATGATCTTTCCTTTGTATTCTTTTCTTGAAAAGGGTTTTCTAAAATCTTCACAGATTATGTGGTTTCTTTGAGTTTTATCTGTGTGGACAGTGGTGAACTACATACTAGTGTGATCTCTCCATTTCTTGGCATTTACTTTTTTGTTTCCTGCGTGGCTTCTTTTGTTTTTTCCCCAGTCAAGTATACATGGCTAGAGAAATTACAACAGGGGAAATCGTTGCTTTGAAAAAGATACGCATGGACAACGAGAAAGAAGGGGTATTCTTCATTTCTTTAGTTATCATTTCAGTTTCATTTCTTTATTTTTTTTCTTTAGTAGAAGGAAATATGAACATTTTTGTTATGAACGGCCTGGCAATCTTACCTTGTTTCTGCAGTTTCCTATAACTGCCATCCGGGAGATTAAAATCCTAAAAAAGTTGCAGCATGAAAATATCATTAAGTTGAAAGAGATTGTGACCTCCCAAGGTAATTTATTTTTTCTGGATTCTTAGAGCTGTCATTTCCTATTAAATTTAACTGTGGTACCCCATTCTGTTGCTTATACTTCAAAATATTTTGAATCTCTTTAAGGTCCTGAAGCGGCTGAGCAAGGGAAACCAGGTGAGTAAACTTTTTGCACACAATTTAGTCTTATGCCATTATCTTAGTTTGATGTGGTTACTCCTTATTCTGAGTGTCTTGCTTACCTGTAGTTTTTCCTTTCATGATACATGGAGGTTTTTGACATGAATTGTGATTTGTTGGAGAATACAGATGGCAATATGTATAATGGCAACATTTACATGGTTTTTGAGTATATGGACCATGACTTGACTGGTCTTGCTGATCGTCCTGGACTGAGATTTACAATTCCCCAGATTAAGGTATTAGATGCGGGATTAGCTAAGAAAGATTTTCTTGTATCTTTTTTTATAGCAAAGAATGATCATACTTGACAGTTTGCCATGATATTTCTTTCCAGTGTTATATGAGGCAACTACTAACCGGACTTCATTATTGTCATGTCAATCAAGTACTTCACCGGGACATAAAAGGTCACTGCCAAAATTGAATCTACTTCCCATTTGATCTGGTGTTTAACCTTTGTGATTGGAGCTATAACTGTTCGAAAAATGTTCTCGCAGGCTCTAATCTTCTGATAGATAATGAGGGAAATCTGAAGCTTGCAGATTTTGGGTTGGCACGGTCATTTTCCAACGACCACAACGCAAATCTTACGAATCGTGTTATTACTTTGTGGTACAGGTAAATATTAGCAGTAAAGGGGAATCTCCTTGTAGTTAATCTGGCTTATCAAGCACATAGTCCAATTTTCAGTCAGTTGATTAATGGTAATATGATTTGAGCAGACCTCCAGAGTTGCTGCTTGGAGCCACAAAGTATGGCCCGGCTGTTGACATGTGGTCAGTTGGCTGTATCTTTGCTGAGCTTTTGCATGGGAAACCGATCTTACCTGGGAAAAATGAGGTTAGGCATATGTCCTGAATTTTTGCATCTTATTCTGTCTGATATTAGGTTTTGGGAATGTTGAGCAGCACTTGTTCTTTCCCATTTATGGTTGAGATACAGTGTGATTGGTTGTTTAAATGGATGCAAATGCTTGCTCTATCCTTCAATTTCAGGACTACCAGTCTGGCCTTTTCATGGTTATTGTTATGACAGCTGTGGTATTTGGATATACATGTTTTATGCATGATACTTAGGAGGCTCCAGGTACCAGAATGCATAAGTTTGTCCTTTTGTGTTGAATTCTGCGTGTTTGTTCTGTATTTTTGACACATCTTGAGTGTCTATATAAGTTATGTGTGGTTTCAGAGAGTATTTAAAAGCAGATGCATGTATTGTACGCTAAGTATCCTCGCCACTTTAATATCCTCTAGAAAACCTGCATTCGGTAGCCTCCTTTTTTCTCTATTTTTTGGATAGGCCCACGTGCACTAGCCTCTTACTGATGCAAATGGTTAGTGGTGAGAGAACCCTTTCTAAGTTGATTTATTTCCAATGATCTAATAAAATGTCTGCAAAGCATTGTTGCAGCTTTATAGCCTTGCCTATTTAAATGGAGAAATACCCCTGCCAAGAGAAAGAACTCCGGCAGTTTAGTCACTTTTCTAATAGAAACATTAAATTTCTGATCTCTAAGTGCTCAAAAAATGCTTAGAGACAATCATGTGGGTTGCCCAAGTGGTTGGGCCCGTATACAGCCAAGCTTATGGTCTGATGTTCAAATCCCAGCAGCCCCTTCCCCTTTCCTAATAAAACAAACTCTTACCTGTAAAAAAAAAAGTGCTTAGAGACAATATTAATGCTTCTAATTCAGGTACCTGCACAAGTTATAGACATTTCCGTTTTAACTTTAGTAATCACAGTAACACATTTCTATCGAATAAAGCATTTTACCCTTCCAGTTTGACCAAATTCAGAAAAATGATATCCACTACTGAAGAATAATTTTATTGAGGTTTTTTCTTACCTTCTAGTTTGAAGTGAAAATTATTGTCTGCAAATTTATATGAATTTCTTAAAGAATAACATATCTTTATTATGTTCTTTTTTTGGTCAGGAAAGTAAATTTTATTTGAGAAGAAGGGCCAGCAGTTGCATAGCTATATAGGGGGTATGTCCGCTTTTACATAAGGGAACAAAGTACTTAAACTCGGCAATGGTCTCTATCCCAAAGCAACAACCAGCAACTGATACAAAGTAATAACAGATCAAACCAAAGCCCCATTACCAGAACAAAACAAGGAGAGGAAATTCCATCATAATACAGCATCAGAACTCCAAGCATCAGAACCCTGTGGAACATCATCCTAGCAGCCACAACAACTGACCTATCTTTTGGACAAATTTTTAAACAGTGCCAGAAATAACAATTTCTGGCCATCCCAAATAACAGCCTGACTCTTACCTGAGATAATGTTCATAGCTCAGCATACACATTCCAAAGCTAAACAACTAACTAGCAAATCTGGATATTGGTGGAACAGACTAGTAAACAGATTGAATAATACCGTTCACAACTGCAATCACAAGTTAAGAATTAAATTTCAAATAAGCATATTCTGGCATCAGCTATCATGGTTGCAGATTAGCAATCATCAAAACCAACAACTGTTCCACGAGGTCTAACATATCTTTTTCCCGTTGTATTCGCGTTCCTAAAGTGTCAATCTAAAAAAATATATATATTTAAATAGGTAGCACTTGTTGTAAGCTCAACTAACATAACATTAATTACTGCCAACTGATTTGGTTTTTTTTTTTTTACTATTCTGCATGATACCAAAGGACAAGTTTTCTAATTTGTTCAAAGAGTTGACAGTTGAAATTCTTGTGACAGATGACAATCTACCCATTTGGAGAACGTTCACTTCATCTTACTATCTTCGCTAAGTCCACTCACAAGCTTACGTACTTTATGACTTAATAGAAGTGGCCTTGAAATAGAAGTGTTGACTTTGATGCGTGCTTTGAGATGTAGGACTTCTTATGTTGAACAAGACTAAGGAAAAGGGAAATGAAACTTTTCTGTATTTAGTGGTGGAGAAGGAAGAGGAATTAAAAGAAGAAAATGAATTGAAGCCCTTTTAATTTCTTTTATTTATTTTTTTGGGGGTGGGAGTGAACAAAGAGGTTCTCTTCTCCAAAGATGTCATTGCCACAAGCCTAAATTTTCTCAAAGGCTCACTTTTCATATTTATGGATTTTAAATATTAAAGTAGATCATTACGTATAAGTTTGTGTAATTATATTAAATCAGTGTTCATAGTTTTTGTGTAATTAGATTAAAACATTATTTTCAATTTTATAATTCTGTCTCTTGATTTTTAGGGAGTTTTGGGTAAACGACATATCTGGGTTGATACCTGACATTGTCCCCCCAGATCATACATCTTGTATGAATGGAAAACGTGGATTTGCATTGGAATAAGGCATGATATAGTTTATAAGAGTAGTGTGGATATGGCTCTACTTCATAGACTAGGGAAAAAAATGGCACTATGAAAAGCTATGACAATATCCAACGAACATAAAGAGTAAATGGGTATAATTATAATCATCAGTGTCCTCATGTTGATATTGCTATTAAGCTACTTCTTCGACACGTGTATATCTACCATTAATATAGTGATATACACGTTAAGTTAAATTTAATGTACATATACAAAGTGCTCTCTCTCTCTCTCTCTCTCTCTCTGTATATATATATATATATCTACCATCGATATAGACTATATAGTGATATACCCATTAAATTGATTTATTTCATAGTTTTTGTATAATTAGGTCAAAACATTATTGTCCATTTTATAATTTTGGCTCTTGATTTTTTGCGAGTTTTGGTAAACGACGACATATGCAATTTTTCCCCCCGAGATCATTGATATTGTGTGAACGGTAAGCGTGGATTTGCATTGGAATAAGGCATGATATGGTGTGTAAAAGCAGTGTGGATATGGCTCTATTTCATAGACTAGGGATGAAAATGGCACTATGAAAAACTGTGACAGTATCCAAAGAACATAAAAAAGTATGGTAATTATAATCATCACCATCATCATGTTGATATTGCTGCTAAGCTATTTCTTCGACACATGTATAAAATATCTACCATTAAGATACCCCTTAAATTATATTTAATGTACATGTACATATACAAAGTGCTCTCTCTCTCTCTCTCTCTCTATATGTATATATAATATATGATGTGCCTAGATGGAGGTAAAAGATTCATATGGGGCAAAGGAAAATATGCAACCAAGAACCTTGAAGCCCTGAGCATAGATCTTAAGTGAGAATGATTTATAGAAGGAAGAAACATTCATATGTCTCATTTGAAGTTGACTCACCTTTGACTAAGAAATCCCCCTCACCATTTGAAGACCAGGGCACCCATGTGAATGAGTCTTGATGATCATGACAAAACCCATGTGAATGACTCTCAATTATGAAGACAAGCCTGTGGGAGGTATGATCAGGGAATTTGAGGTGGGCAAGGATGGAGCGGTTTTAGTTTTTGTCACACCTTTTTTGGGTGATACTATCATTTTTTTTAATGTCCAGGAGTAAGTGTGATATTTGTATTGTATGCTTTTTTATTTAGGCTTCCATGACACATGCTTCACCTTATCATTAATCATTAATACCTTATGATTAATTATTATTTCAAAATTGATGCAGTAATTTTATTATTTTACAGTTGATGAAGCTGGAGTTAGATTTGACTGGTAAAGAATTGCAAATAATTAGGCCATTCATTACACATTTTATTTATGTTCTTATTGTTGTTATTTCTCCTTGTTAAACATCGATGTTCTATTTGGTTAATACAAAATTAATGTGGTGCTGTATTTGTCAACTGTTAATCGCAGCCTGAACAATTGAACAAGATATTTGAGCTTTGTGGATCTCCTGATGAGATTAATTGGCCTGGGGTTTCCAAGATTCCCTGGTATAACAAGTTCAAGCCAACAAGGCCAATGAAGAGGCGAGTGAGGGAGGTTTTCAGACAGTAAGTTTACAAATTTTGAATTTGTTATGCGTCTTGGATCGACCACACCAACCACAACACCCCCCCCCCCCCCCCCCCGGCGCGTGACATCCCATTTTAGTGCAAAAAGTTTGATATCCACAATCCTTATTTTTCTTTGCAGTTTTGACCGCCATGCTCTGGATTTACTGGAGAAAATGCTAACTCTTGATCCATGTCAGGTATCAGTAAAATCTCAGTCTGAGTTCTGATATCCTAATCATATGTTAGTGAACTGCTGATTATAGACTTTTGATATTATTTGGCCCTAACAATTCTAACTAGGGGTGTCAATGGGAGCACAATTCCTCAATTATGTGATGCACCCACTGAATAAAATTGATACCCATTTTTTTGGACATTGATTTGGTGCTTTATGTATATCTTTTTTTTCCTAGTATTTCATTAAGTGAATAATATTTAAATTTTTGATGCTTTGCTTGCCCTTATTATTTCTTAGAGCACATAAAATTGTAAGTTTGCACATATTAAAAAAGAAAAAGTTTAGATCTTCTTGGGTAAGCAACCAAGTATCCAAATAGGTGTCGCCTGTTGGATATTTATCGATGTCGTTCTGATGCTAGTCATCTATGAACCGGAATTTAGAACTGGTTAGAATCGGAACCAGATTTCAAAATAGGGTGTCATTTTAGGTATATATGGAACCAAACCAAATCTGAACCATTGACACCCCCCATTCCTAACACTTCTTTTTGTCTAATTTGAATCAAGAGCCATGCCGGTGTGGTTAAGTAGTCAATGTTCTAAATTTAAACTACCGTTATGACTAAATCAGTTAGTCGCATCACTTCAGTGGAAGGCATGTATGATTCCCCCCTTCCTAGGCAAGATAATAAGGGGATTTGAGCCCGTAACATAAAAGTGAGAGACCAACTAGATAATCATGTGGCCCATAAGGCTGTTGTAATGCATATGAATTGATGACCTTTGAAGCTGTAATTAATCATTACTAGATGTTTTAGCATGTGCATAGGAACATTTAAAAAATAAAGGGAGGACATTCACTCAATGGAATATGCTGATGGATGACCAGGACTTATTTTTTTGTGAAGTTGAGCTCTTCTTCAGAATTTTATATGTGAATTAGATCTAAGATTGCTCTTCAAATTTGAATGATCGGTGTAACGTGCCTGGAATTCCCCTCGTGTGCCAGGAACAATCTGGACAAGCTAGACTCTCTATTATTAGGTTATTTGGCAATTCTTTCAAATGCTGATGCTTGCTTGGAATCAAGCAGATTCAAATCAACCTTTATTTTTTGCAATGAACTTTTATATCACTTGGAAGTCCCATTTGTATAGGGTTTATTCCTTTTGGATGATTTCGGTTATGAACTTAGTGTTGGGTGACATCCATCTCCTTAAAATAACAGTTCCATGACTTGAGCACTAACTCACAGTTAACAAGTATCTAACAATGATCTAAAATCTCTAAACTACTTTTCCTTTGACCAGTCTTGGTTTTCATGAGAGGATTCTATCTTGACAGATCAAGGATTAAGAGTTGCTTTGAAATTAAGGCAGGCCAAACAAAGCTGCGGCTTTTGAAGAACCCAGGGGATCACTAATTACTGCTAGTATATTTTAGGGGGAATGTTACATTACACCACTTCATTGTAAAATCCTTACTACTGAACTTTCTATAACTCAATAATTGAGGTGGTTACACAATCTGTGACAGGACCCTAGAAGATGGCTTATGCAATATGGGGTAAGTAGTGTCTCTTGTTCCAAATCCCATCAAAACGTATTCATCGTCAATCATCACAATAATACACCTTTTTGTGTACAATCAAGGAACATGATGGTTACAACTTACATCTCTCTTTCTATGGTGTTGGTTTCTGGTAGAATACGGATTTTTTAAATGCCTGCATTGTGCACTTCTGGTTTCAAAATAACTCTGACAAGAAAAAGCAATGAACATATATAGCAGATTATCAGATTTGGTGCTGTTGTATGTATACATTTTCTTCTTTCTTTCCTTACGTTTTTCTGTTCGTACTGTACAGGTCTCTTCAATACAATAGTCTTGTATATGAAGTTAAATGTTGGATTTCATGTTCTGCAGTTTTTTATTTGAGTGTATCCTTTGGTTCTATAACTTGTTCATTCTTGAATATTTTTTCTTTTTTCTTTTCCAATTCACGTAGAGAATATCTGCAAAGGATGCGCTTGATGCCGAATATTTTTGGACTGACCCCTTACCGTGCAATCCAAAAAGGTTCGTCTCACATCCTTCTGATTTTGTGTATGGTCCATAGATTTTCATTGAATGAGTCATGTAAGGTTAGCATCTTGTGTATGAGGTTTTTAAAAGAAGTCATGATGTGCCACACTTTATGGATTTCATTTTTTCACCTTTACAATTGAGGTTTCCTAAGCCATCTCACTAATATGTTAACTGATCTTTACTTGTCAAATAAAGGTCTCGGCTTTGCTTCCTTTGGTTATGTGATGTTGATCTTTGCTGTTCTTTGATCACATAGTTTGCCTAAATATGAATCATCACACGAGTTCCAGACAAAGAAAAAAAGGCAACAGCAGCGACAAAATGAAGAAATGGCGAAGAGGCAGAAATTGCAGCACCCACAGCAGCATGCTCGCCTGCCTCCCATCCAACAAACTGGCCAAGCTCATCCTTCGCATTGGTCTGGGCCTAATCATCCCATGAACAATTCCCAGCCTGCAGTATCAGCTGGACCTAGTCATCATCACTACGGAAAGCCTCGTGGTCCTCCTGGAGGGCCAAATAGATACCCTCCAAGTGGAAATTCTAGTGGTGGGTATTATCCTGATCGTGGGGGTCAAGGTGGAGCTTACAACAGTGGATCATATCCACCACAGGGGCGAGGACCACCATATCCTGGAAGCGGTGTTCCTGCTACTGGTCCCCGAGGAGCCACTAGCAGTTATGGAGTTGGCCCTCCCAACTACTCCCAAGGTGGTCAATATGGAGGTTCAGGTGCTGGCAGAGGTCCGAACCCAATGGGTGGTAATCGAAATCAGCAGTATGGTTGGCAGCAGTAAGTGTAAATTAAATTGCTTGTTAGAAGATATACTGATTGAATAGCAATGATCCAGAAGATAGAAGAGTAGAAAGAATTCAGCCTTCATTTGTAATGCTACTAGAGTTTTTGAAGCACCAGGTGAGGGTCAAATTTAGGAGCTTGATGACTAGAAATGTATAGGTGTTATCCTGCTGTGCTGAAATATATAGGGTTGTGCCCTGTTTTGTTTGTGAAATTGATTTAGAAATGCTAGGAAAAAGTTATGAATAACGATTCCTAGCATCAGCTTCGACGCCTGGTTTATTAATGGAAAATAACCGCGAGATGATAATTTTCATATATATAGATCTTAATTGTGGCATTTTTCCCATGTCCTCTTAACCACAATTTTCCTGCGGAAAGCTGTGTCGTATCCATCCCGGAACAAGCACTGCCATAAGCATCATAAGACCAGGTATGTTGCTTTTACTTATGTTTAGTTTGGAATCCGGATTTTCAATTGGAGAAGTAAGAGAAAAGGAAAACGTGATGAAAAATAGAACAAAATTATTCTATCATTTTATTCAATTTTTCTCCACATTTTTCTTTTTTAACCGAAAATTCGGGTTTCAAACAGAGAGTTAATGATTGAGAAAGTTACCCTGAATTTTAGTTTTTGGGTTTGCAATTTGTGCATCCTTCCCAAAAGGTGGCACAAGCAGACACATTTCCTGATACAGGGCAACATTTTGAAGGATGGTTCAGACCCGGAACTCAAAAGAATGAATCCCACAGGGATGTTGCAACTGCTAATTGTCTTAGGGTTGTCATTTTGATCTTTTGGCAAAATCTTCTAAAATAGATCACCCGCTCTGCTATTGTGATTTATGCTTTCCGGTATTAGTCATACTTAAGCTCAGAGAAATCTATGCTGACGGGAGGTCAGTAGCATCACAAGCATCTTTCTTGACTCCAATCCTATCCTATTGTGTGTGCAAGAGAGTAGTGAAGAGTTTCAGCCTGACAATGTGTAAACATGCAGTAATAAAATCGTCAAGCCATTGGTCTGAGAATCGAGCATAAAACGTGAACATAGTTGATCCAATTCACCGCCATCTGATAATCTTCATTACATTTTAAAGTAAAATGGCAGGTTATTCAATCTCAGTTCCATGGAAAATTCCCTGAATGTGTGTGTATGAGAAGACGTATGGATGAAAGATGGGCATGTAAAACATCATCAGTTAATGATAAAAATAATTTAAAAAAAAAGAAAAGAAAAGATGCTCCTCGAGAAATGTTGCAACCGGAACCCCATGATCAGCGTTACCTTACGCAAGTATCGCCCCTTGTGGCACTTTAACTAAATTTTATGTCGACTCCACCTTGAGAATAATTTTCAAGAACTTAACTAAATTTTATGTCGACTCCACTTGGAGAACTATTTTCATGAACTCGTACACGAAGTAACTTATAGCAGCTGATGGTAAAACCTGAAGGAGAAAAAGGAAACGAAAAGAACACCAAATGTCAGTACTCTCAAAATCAACTCATCAAGGAACTCATGCCAATGGAATTCGTGGTAAAATACATTTCAAATGAAACAATAACAAAATAACTTATGAGATCATTTTTTTTATTTATTCAATGCCGTTCTGTATGTTAAAAAGAAAAAAAGCAAGTCCACCTATGTCAGGCAAATCTGATTTCAAGTCATCACAGTACTTTGGTGTTCCTATGGAGACAATAGGCCCTTATAAATAGACGAAATTAACCAAAAAAACTTCGGGGGATGGCATATCTGCCGAGGCTCAAGCTAGATCATGAAAAAATATGGCAGATTTCACCTGGTAAAAAGTTTCATGTACCACTTAACTTGTGCATTGTCCCCGTAAGGACGAAAAGCACTTCGTGTCCAAAACTTTTCAAAGGACTTGATATACATTTCACCAAAAGAAGTAAGGAAATCTGAAAAACTTTTCAAAACACTTTTTTAAGACGTGACTTCATCTTTGAAAGCACTTACTGGTAAAAGCTAGTTTTGAGTGTCATGCTAAGTACAGATCCCAAGAACAAGAGAGGATAACTAAGCACCCTTCCAACAGAGTTATGGAAAAAATGCCTGCTGCACACTACATGGTGGAAATAATTGGATCATGGCATCTCCAGTAAGATGAATGTTAGTCTCCTGTGGGGGGCATTCTAGTTAAAACTCTCATGTCATGGCAGGCTAATAGAGAGGGTTTCTCTTAGGAAGGAGAAACAATGCAGTTTTCACACAGAATCTTCTCAAACTAATGTGAGACATTTTTTTATTGTGTTCTTCGCTATTTAAAATATAGACCGGAGTATGAAATGACTTCCTATTGCGGGCACTGCAGACATACTGATATCACATTCACTACTTACAGAAAAACATAATAATCTCACATTCAATTAGGATGTAGAGTGGTCATCTGCTGTTCACCTAAGCAGATTTATTATTCGCAGTAATGTCTAAATAGGGCAGAAATTCAACATTGTACTCAATTACTAATAGATGTATAGAAAGTTATTCAAACATGGGTTAGTTATACATTGATCAAAAGTATTATGCTCTAATTGTCTTGTATACCTCTTAATCCTCTATTCACTTAAAAGGCTGCAGCCTCAAAGATTGACCAATTAAAAGGGATCCTTAATAAAAGTTTCAGTTGGATGCACTAGTGTATAATTTCCTGAGAAAGAGTGGCTTCTTTTACATGATTCAAGGGTGGATGTGAGTGTAGATCATAATTGTCCAATTCCATAACTGTGATTTGACTTTTGAGGCCTTGAAATTTCAAAGCTTCTTAATTTCACGAAAAGTATGCATGCACTAGCACTGATGTTAGAATAGCCAGCAACGAAAAAGATCGCGAGCATTCAATCATATTAAAGAACTATTTGGAATTTCAACTGGCTTGTTTGTTCCAAAATCAGGAAGGGCAAAAGAAAATGTGAAATCTCGTTGGTTTGGTAAAAAATATCCTAGTGTAAGCCACTGCTACTTTTAATCCTCTCATGAAAAATTAAAGAGTTACAATAACAAGCTATTAGGTGGATACATTTTCTTCTCAATGCGATAGGCCAAAAAAAAATTGTCTAAGCAAAAGATGCCACAGTGAGTTCCCATGGAGGTTGGAGAGGAAAACAAAATTTGAAATATATGTCACATTAAAATGTTTCTACAGCACCATATGGTGTAGGTGGTTTTAATATTGAACTCTTAAAATCAGGTACACCACAATATGAACTAAAGCAAAAATTCATTCTAGAATAATATTCCAAAAGTTTTCAAATTCATAGGAATATCCCTACAAGAAAATGATTTTGCTTAAATCATCATTTTTTCTGGCAACAATTTCATTCAAAGGGCATGCACATATAAACCTAAAACCCCTCTATGCAATAATAGATTTCAGTTGATAAAAAGATCCATGTTGTACCTGCAATAAGCTGGGAATTAGTCCTGCATAGAGAGCAGGAACACCGCCTTGCTCAACTAACTTGACACAAGTTGCCAGTGCACTCATCTTCGTTTCCCGGACTTGCATCTGAAGCTGTCTCCTCACAACTTCAAATGGGTATGTAGCAGCTTCAGAACAAGCACCAGCAATCGCCCCATACAATAATGTTCTAATGGAACCCAACTCCAGTTTTTCCAAAGCATTAAGTTCATCCCCTTGTTGTTTCATGTGTTGAATTCTTTTACTCCCTGCTGGTGAATGCAGAAAAGCTGACTTCAGTATATCATAAACACCATAGAAAACTGCACCTGAAGGTGCCATGCTTATGATCGAGGGCACTAAGCCCTTGTAAAGAGAGAAGAATCCTTCAGTTTGGATCATGTAGCGGAAAGCACCAATTACACCACCCAAAGCTTCCCCCCCAGGTGCTACCATCTTGGTCCTGATCTGAAACATTTATCATGTTGCAGTGTGACTCAGAAACAATTGCAGAAAAAGTGTTCCAAACAAAGTAGTGTAAGGAAATTACTAATAATGGGAACGGAACCACTTGAAGTTTCCCTGCACTTTGGCCACTATACGACTTATTTTAAACCAATGACCAACAAAAGAAGCACCACTTCCTTTAATTTGTAGTACAGCTTAATTACCCAATGAAGTAAAAAAGATTGAGGTGATTTCATATATAAGGTTCTTAAAATCGATTTAGACATTCAATTGAGACAAAACCATTCAAATGACTACCACATTCGTAGTATGGACTAAGAGCGTGCAGAAGTTAGGCAATGTGCTTAAATGTTATTGAATATGATTGGGCTTTAACAAGCCAGGATTATGTTGACCCCCAACTTTTGAAGACACAAGTTGGTAATGTCACAATGTTTGAGAATCGTACTATGAAAATGGGATCACCTGTTTAAAATTTCAATTAGAACTTAAATGACTACAAAGAAAAAACCAAAGACTACTCAAATACCATACAGACGAAGAATGAATTCACTCCCATGACTGTCCAAATGATGCCAAAGTGATAACTATGAAAGACCATGCCAAATCCAACTCACTAATCATTAGTGAAGCATAAACATCAATGGTTTTAAGGCATAACTCAGGCACAAATTTAATCTCAGAAAGATCTGATAGTGATTAAGGCCAAAGACGGGCTCTCAAATATTATGAGATGGACTCTTTCTATTCTTACAGGTCCCGAAACCTCATATTCCAGGCTAAAAAGCCAATAACAGTTGCAATACCACAAATAACATAGATTTGTATGTTTAACGTCATTTGCATAACAAATAGAACTTTAAACATATAATTGTTTTTTTTAGAATGATTAACAAAAGCAAATGACCACTCGCTAAAGGAAAGAGGTTGCCAAGAGAACCAGCATGATAGCAACAAAACCAGTTGCAACAAGATTTTCACTGGTAAACAAGTTGTGCTACCACATGAAGATTCTCTGTGTCTGGCATATGTAAAGGGGGGCAGCCCCCTCTGCACATACCCAATAAATAGGACAAAAACAGGGAGATGTGCCATTTTTTTTCCAGTCCTCACTTGCATACTTCTATTATAGAACATGGCTAGATATGGGGACTATGCAATGCAATTATGCAAAATGGAAAATTTAAAAGATACTCCAAGATGCTTGATTAGAAAATGAAGCTCCCAGCAACAAGTAAACATATCAAAATGACAGTCTTAAATCACCACATACAGTGTCCATAGGTATGCAAAGCACAGTAGCAGTAATTCCAGCAGCAGCACCAGCAAGGAACCTTTCAAAATTTGTTGTTTCCTCATTCCCAGACATCCTGAGCAGATGATTTCTACATGTATCATAAGCATAAAAGTTAATAGCCTTAAAAGGAGCTGTGCGGAGAATATTGACGAAATTCCCTTTCCAAAAGCCTTCCAAACCTTGAGAAGCTGCAATCACCTTGATGAGCTCAAAAAGATTTTTTTGTTCACTGCGAACTATATATTCCAGCTTCAGTCTCTCAAGTGGGGCGACAAAAGTTCTGATACAACAAAAACTCAATCATATGAGGATGATGTCAATAATGATGCAAAGATTATAATGTAGTATTTGTATCCCAAACTAATGAAAGATAAAAAAAAAATGCAGAAATTCAAAAACTGAGCTTTGTATTAAGATTGTACAATGTACTAAGTACATGATGGTCATTGAGAAATTCTTGGCAATAAATCTCTGAAAATTGCTTTCTTGAGGAGCCTATGAACCTCGCACTAGACTCTTTCCAATCTCTTTAGTTGCATTGCAGATAAGCCAGTTTACATGGGAAGTAGGATGTGCATGAATTGGGAACAAGGTGGCAATATTACATACTCTTCCCAAATGAACAATCCAACCCTAATGTAACAGAGATGTGCTCTATGAAATGTCCTGTGCTGAAACTATTTTGGTTGATGACAAAAAAAAATGAAATTGAAGACTAAATATGTCATGTACATCAAGGATTGGCTAGAACAAGCAGTTAGTCACGGATATACAACAGACCAATTATCCAAATTAACAACAAAGGCCACAATTTTTCTCAATAGATGTGTGATCTTAATCTTCTCCACATAGCCAGCATATTTGTCCCACTCCTGCAAGTATGAGTTTGTAACATAGCAGTGTGCATGGCTCTAAAAACCAAGAGTCTTGACCAAAATATCAAGGGTGAAGCAGCTGCTTTGCTGCTTAAACGATTTAAGACATAAACTTGTCTATTAATTCTGCAACCAAATTGAGTGCCAGGAATTGCATTTGGAAAGTGATTTCCCAGTTCTCTTCTACAGGGGTTAGTTCAAAAAAAAAAAAAAAAACCCCTCTTGAACTGGATTGATCTATGAGGAATTAGGCAGTTTCAGAACCAAACCCTATAATGAAGCCAACATAGCAATTTTTTTTTCTGTATAATAAGCAGGCATAAGAGGAATACTAAAGTGAAAACTCCTTCATTTTTTGTAAAAAAATATGGAAGAAACACTGCTGAAAACTAGTCTTTGTGTCTATCTTAAAAGAAAAACCTAGGATATATTAACAGAAGCCAAGCATGGGCATCAACACAAACAATCATTCAAAACTAATCCAAATTAGCAGTGTTTTCAGCCCAAAATTGCAAAATTGGCATGGCACTCATATGAAGATCAAGATCAGCTAGGTTTGCATACATATAATTCAATAGCACCTGTCAATCCACAATGAAATGGAGACGTGAATGAGGAAAAAGAAATTTCAAAACGTAAGCTTATGAATTTACGTGTGCGTACATATATCAATCTACAGCGTATGCTTAACGTATTTCGGTGTGTCTATATATATATATATACATATATGTTTCTACGTATATGCTATATGTACGCGAACCTTGAAACCATAGCTGCGACAGCTCCAGCCCAGAGGTGCTTGGTGGTATTCAAGGCGGCTCCTCCTCCCCGAAACCTAACCGCCTCTTCTTTCTTAACATCTTCAAACGCCACCACCTCTTCTTCCGGACTTTTCTCTCCATTTTGACCCAAAATTTCACTCGATTCTTGACCAAACCCTTCCCGGCTTCCTTTAATTGACAAGTTCACTGACAAAAACTGGCCGGCACTTCCCTTTTCACCACCAATCCGCCTCCAGCGACTCCGCCGAAAACACGACAAAGAGGTCGAAGAGCTCTTCGTAGAAACAAATGAGACGAACGACGTAGGGACGGCCGATTCGAGGAACAACCCCCCGTTTACGAAGCTAATCGAATTCGAATCGTTGTGGAATCGCAGCTCCTGCGAATTGGATGCAATTAAGTCATTGAACCAGAGCTCTAATCCACGCATTGCAGACAGTAATATAGGTAAATAACTACACAGTATATATGTAAATATAATATATAGCGATCCCAATGGTGATCTATACTATATATGTATGTATATGTAGAGAGAGAAAGTGTGTATATTTGGAGGGAGGTTAGAGTTTGATCGAATGTATAAAATTTAATAGGAGAGGTATTGGAGAAGAAAGGAGGCTTGGAGGGGAAGAGAGAATCGAATAAAATGAGAATGAATTCTGCTGATAGAGTGACAGCGACAATGGAGCACATTCGTGTGCTTCGCTTCCATCGCCGCCGCTCTCAACAAAGCTTTTCGTCGAGTACTAGAAAGTAGTTTTTTCCAGTTTATTTTCTGTTGGGAAATTTCTCATTTGACCCTCCAATTTTATTGAAACTTTTAATATCGTCCTCCAACTTTTAATTTTTTCATTTAAACCCTCAAACTCCTATAATTAAGTTATTGTAGCCCAAATAATGGTATAATTAAGTTGTTACATTTTAAATTGAGGGCTCTTTACCAAAAGATATTTATTTAATCAAGGTCCTTTTAAATTTATTTACAAGACCCTAGTTAAATATCATTGGTAATGACGTTTTTAACTTTTAACTTATTTTCTATAATTATATTGGCAATTTGTGATAATAAAAATAGAATTTCAAAAAAAGAATTAATCAAAAAAATTAAAAGAAAAACTAAAAACGTTTTTATCAATGATGCTTTTGGTACAAAACTAACGCTTTTAGTGTCTAAATCTTAGAATTGAAACAAATAGTGAGTCTTATTGAAATTCAATTACTACCTAAATAAACGAGGCCGAAAAAATAAAAATTTCGATAAACACTTTACACATCAACAGTGAGTATTTCTATTATTTATGATTGGAGTATGATGAAGAGTTCAATTAAGATTGTAACTTTATAATGTGTGAATATGTGTATATATACTTACATTTCTTCAACTTGCATTCAACGAATAAAAGTTTATACTATTTATGATCGGAGCATGAAGAACAGTACAATTAATATTGTGCCTCTGTAATGTATATACACTTATTTTCTTTATCTTGAAAGTTCATATTATTTATGATTGGAGCAAGAGAAAGAGTTCAATTGAGATTGTATCTCTATAACATATAAATATAAGTACATTTATGCTATTATAAATAGCAAATGTTATTTGGTATTTGAACTTGAAACTTCAAATGCTTTTTTCTCATAATTTTGAATTTAT
Source organism: Euryodendron excelsum (assembly GCA_033060915.1). Lineage (NCBI taxonomy): Eukaryota > Viridiplantae > Streptophyta > Magnoliopsida > Ericales > Pentaphylacaceae > Euryodendron > Euryodendron excelsum. Next base: position 24,448,700 of record CM065385.1, on the reverse strand, counting down.
TAATCATAAAAATACATATGTCCATTTGCAATTAGATGTATATTGAATTCCTAACATACTATGGATTAAACCTAACAACTTTATCTTTTATGCACTGTGTTACAAGCGGATTGAGCACAATTTACCATTGTGTCTTTTAAATATTATATTATTAAGAATTGTCTTAATTTCATTAGGTCTTTATCATAAATTTAAACTCTTCTGCTATGCTAATCTGAAACTTGACTGTCTCTACTTAATCTTTCACCATAAACTTTGTTTTTTCACTAATTTAAATAAAAATACATATGCATGTGTGCTATTTATTGGATGTATATTTAATTCCTAACATATTATGGACAGTGATATAAGATAAAAGTTTAAACCTAACAAATTTTATCTTTTATGCTTTATGTGTTACAAGCTGCTAGTCACAATTTACCATTGTATCTTTTAAATATTATATTATTAAGAAATGTCTTAATTTCATTAGGTCTTTATCATAAATTTAAACTTTTCTGCTATACTAATCTAAAACTTGACTGTCTCTATATAATCTTTAACCGTAAACTTTGTATTTTCACTAATTCAAATCGAGAAATTTAAATATTTTTTATATTCAAGTAATTATTCCCTTACTCCGCCCACTCAAACTAAACGTTCAACCTTCCCAATATTTAAGTTTTTTATTCACCATATTATTAAATTTAAACTCTTACGTTATCCTAACATAAATCTCGGCAACCTTTACTTAATCTTAATCCTAATCCTAATCCTAATAAATACAATGGCGGCTCCAGAAATTTTTGTTAATAGGTCCTATAAAATCTTCAGCACAGATTATAAAATAATAAATAAATAATCATAATATACACTCTCAATATATGTCATCAAACAATTATTTATCTACTAATCTCCCATTTAGTTATGTAATTGATTTTTTATAAATTTCATTACTAAAAAGCTCTTTCTGCTGTTCCAGTCACAATTGATAATATTAATACTAATTTCAGTAGTAAAATATACCAACGGATATACAATTCTCATAATCTTTAAATCACGTAAAATTAAAATAATGTAACAGTCCACCAAGGAGGGAAAGGGAAGGGAATGAAAGAAAAAAACACACTCTCCCCTCTTTCTCTCTCTTCTGTGTAGATAGTATCAACTATTTCTTTTATGAGGTCAATTATATTTTTTTCCAAATGTATAACATTAAAACAAATTTTGATTTTTCAAAGGGGCTGATAGGGTCAGCTGACCCCACCAATTTACACTTGCCGCTGCCCCCGAATAAATATGATCTTTTCATTATTTTCAAAGAATAAAAAAAATTATAAACTTAAACATTATACTTTTCATTTCAAATATTACATGCATATATATACATCCAAGCACATATTCAGGTGCTATACAGTATATATCAATGTGCATAAATGGATAAGATAACATGCTAATTACATATTTGAACTTAGTTTTTTAAATTAACCTTATCATGTTGTTGGACATCTTCCTTATAAATAAGATATATGAGTTTGAGAGCTTCTCCAACTTTTGAAATAAAGAATTTTTTTAACTCTAAATTTGAAAAGTTTTTATAATTTTTTTTTACCAACTACATTGGGTTTTCTTCGTTTTTGGTTTCTTTTGTTTCAATTGATCTCTAAATTGTATGTTTATGGGTTTCAATTTGAATTGGAAGAGTTATTAATGTAGGATCTTATAGTGCTTCTTTCTTTTTTCTTTTTTTTTATAAATTTTTTTGTTCCAACCAATTGTAAGTAATGTGAGTATTTTTCTTTGGATGAATTTGATGTAAATGCAAATCTATTATTAGCTCTCATCTTTCATCACTGGTACTTTCATGTTCTGCCTCATCACCAGAAGCTGAAACACCATAGCTATCTTTCTCATTATTCATGAATTCTAAATATTTACTTTAATGAAGTAAATTGAATTTTGGGATTGATTGCATTTTTTTATATAGTCTATTATAAGGTAATAGTAGTAAAAATAAGGTTCAATGGTAATTAATAATGCAACTTTCTTTCAAATTTTTAGTGCATAGCACGAAAGTACTGCTAGTATATATAAATATAAATACATATATGCTTATCCTTTTGATTCTGTTTTCAACAAAAAGTCCCACTAAAAGCGTTTTAAAAAATGACACTTTTAGTTCAAAACTACAAACATCATTGATAAAGACATTTTCAGTTATTTGTTTATTTAATTTATTTTTTTTTCAAAATTCAATTCTTATCATCGGAAAATGAAAATGCACTTACAAAAGCAATTACAAAAACTAGATTAAAAGCATCATTAACCGTCATTGCTAATGACGTCTAATCAAGGTTCTGTAAATATGTTTAAAAGTACCTTGCTTAAATAAATATTTTTTTTTGGTAAAAAGGCCTGAAAATAGAATTTCGGTACTTTTCTCTCTCTTCTCTGTGGAATCTCAATGTCAGCTTCATTCAATTCGTAGTTGACCACTACCTCTAAAATACCTTTTCATAATTTCAAATGCGTTTTTAAAAGATTGATATTAACTCATCGCTTTTAAGTTTTAAAAAATTTGCGTTATTTGTGATTAGAAATTCAAAAAACGTAGTGGGATAAAAGTAAGTTCTATAATTTTTTATGTTTGCAAAATGCTATTATGCAAAGTTTGATTAATACTTGTATTTCACAAATATTAAGAATTGTGTTTAGCAATAACACGTCTAGTTTGACTTAAGTGTCCTTGAGTGTGAGATTCTTATGTCCACTGTTGGATTAGTTATGAGATTTTTTTGCCTCTCTTTTCTTTTATTTTCTTTTGAAAGTAAATATTCCCTCCTACTATTTCTTTTTTTTTTTTTGCTAATTAAAATAGTAGGAAGGGCGACCAACATAGTAACCTTTATTGGACGTGACTATAGGAGTTATCACTCGTTGCAAAATATTCGGTTTGAGTCTTAGTTACTGACCAAGAAAGGGCAAGTCCGTCGTTGCAGTCCCACCGAAGTACAAGCTGACATTCAATTCATTCTTAAGGGCATTTGATTCATACAATTACTACTGCAAACTGGTTCAAACACATAAGCGTTAAGAAAAAAGCGGGGTTCTAAATCAGCTACTGAAACCAACTTTACTACGACCTCTGTTATCTACTAAAGTGAATAAGTTATTTTGAAGGAAATTTAAAGTGGCTGAGATAATTCATACGTATCACAGAGAAGACCAACTGAAAAAAAAAAGGTGGCCAAATTAATACACTATGGTAAAGTACTACGAATTAGATACCAATACATCACTAGTTCACCCTTCAATTTTACGTTATGTTTCAATTTTAAATTTGTAAAGGAAAATAAAAAGAAAAAAAAAGCTAAATTTCTTTTATTTGTTTAGTTGGGTTAGAAAAATAAGAAGAAAATTCATAGGTATTAGTCAAAAAAATTAATTTTTTTTGTTTGGTTACATATAAAATAAGTAATTTTATTTTCCTCTTTCTCGACAAATTCAAGTTCCAAAATAAAAGAAACAACATTTTGTGGACGGTATTTTTTTTCCTCAATGAGGTACCTAATTTACCTAATACCTTGCCATCTCAACTGGTAAAATTAGCTTGCAATATCAAAAATCCTCTTAGATTGGTGCAAAATATTGCTCTGATGCTCTCATCAGTTTGCTCAATTGATAGAAGAATTGGGAAATGAGTTGAGCAACTTGCACAAAGAATAAAGAATATGACACCCCAACATGCAGAGAAAAGTACTGGAATTAGACTCATAGGTCCATGTTCTTGTCTTTGTCCTTGTCCATTCTTTTAACTACCCAATAACTAGTGGGCATGTGGTGTGAACTTTTGAAGTTTGAAAGGGTTAAACTAAAATAGAAGGGGAGGGGAGTGCAAAGGACAGCGACAGTAGGGGGAATTCAACTTATGTGAAGATCATCAACCAACCGGTGAGTAGAAGAACATTTGCGACTATTTTTAGTACTTTTTAAAATAGAAGAAAAATTCAAATCATTTTGAAATCCTGATGATGTAGTTGGCAGGTAATGGAACATTACATATCATCCATATTCCCTCGCCAATATGAACTGAAAATTTTTAAAGAGTTTTGTTTTTTATTTTAAAGGATAGTTTCGTGTTAATATGGCTCAAACTAATGAAATAGTGTATGAAAGAAAAATCTATTCCAAAAACAATGCGGTTAGTGCCGCTGAAGGTTGGGTTGGTGTTGAAAATGGTGCTTAGTGGTAAATGTGCTTAATTAGGGGTGTCCCTTGGTCCGGCTGCGAGCCAGAAACTAGTCTTTTAATTAGAACCATTCAATATTTGTTTTGTTTCTTTATGTAAAAGGTCATGATAAATTAGATAAACTACTCTTTTCAATAAAAGCCCACTAAAAACTCTCAAATAATTATGCATGATTGGTATAACTTTTTCATTTTTCTAATAATTTTTGGGCATGTTTGACGGGCTCATATTTTATATTTTTAGGGTGGCTTGGGATGAATCGTGTGAACCCAACCTGGCCCATGATGACCTTAGTCTATATTGGTAAACTAGGGAACAAAATATAGTTATAATTACATGCCAGTGGTGCACCTAGCCATTAAGAAATTGTAATAGCTATAATTAAAGTAACATTTGTGGGCTCCAATATTACGGGCAAGATATATAAGTAAATAAGATGACCACGTGGCGGACTCGCACTGAACTGTACCCAAGGTTTTGTTTGTTTTATCAGAGAATATTGGAAAAAAATTATTTTTTTAAAAAATTAAGAAAGTTCAGTTGTTTGTTTGGTTAAAAATTCTTAACTTCTAAAAAAAAAAAATATTCTAAGTATAAGAAAAAGTTTGAAAAATAAAATCAGACATTTTATCTCGGAAGTTGTTTTTTGTTGGTGAGAGAATTGAAGGATTTGATCAAATCTTCAAAATTGAAGAGTTTAAGGGTTCGTTTGGTAACGCTGTCAATTTTTGTTTTTTGCTGTGTGTTTTTGTTTAGTGTTTTTGCTGTGTATTTTTTGTGGTTTGGTGATGGGCGTTTTTAGGTTATCGTTGTGCCAAAAATACTAGACCAATGTTTTAATAAGAGACAATATACTTATTGTAGTGTTTTTAGTTTCCTTTCTTCAAATTTTGTAACAAACTAAAAAAAAAAAAATTTAAACAAATGCCGTTTTTTTGTTTTTTCTGAAAAAAAAAAAAAAAAAAACAAAAAACAAAAACATTAAACGTTACCAAACGAGGCCTAAATTTATCTCAATCTCTTTCTCTCTCTCTATCATAACCTAATCATATATATATATACAAGTTGTGTTTGTTCTTTATATTTTGCCTCTCTTTTACATAGCGCTCTAAATGCTCTGATACTTTTAAAATATCAAGTCAAAAAAATAATTAATTAGATAACTATTACATTTATTTACCCAAATAAAATGCGATCTATATATATATCAGATAAGATTGCTTATACATGCACACTTAATTCCATGCCACCTGGCATATTTATGTTTGGTGGAGGCATGGCGGAGGGAGGGGTCTGGAGCGAGCAATTGCCTCTGAATTTTTAAAAAAATTCTCTTTTATCTATATGTTATTAGACACATAATTCCATTTTCATTGCATTTTTTTACTTCTGAGACACGAAGTGAGTGAGTTCCACCAGAATTTTCACACTAAATTATTCTATTGTCTTGTGACTAAGAGTAAAAAAATTGGGTGAGAAATATGAGTGTATATATAGCATTACTCTAAAGTAATGCAGGGCTTAAATGGTTCCTTTTTTGGCCTACGGCAATCAAATATCACACGTCCACTATTACCTTAGAAGGTATATGTAATGAGAATCCGAATCCTTTGCCTGATTAGTATGCCTCCTTATGTGTCTCCTCAACATTATTGGTTCACATTTTACTTGTGAATAATTGAAATATCAGCTGAGAAATAAACTTTCCTTTTGACATGTTTTTATAAGCAGAAGTAATGATGTAAATCAATAAAATAAGGAGACAAAAAATGAGACACCAAAAAATTAGAAGATCTAAATTCATATAATGATGCAAACGGTTTTAGCTTAGCAAAGAAAAACAACGATACACAAACACTTAATGGTTGGAGATAATATAATTATAACTCAATCGCTTATTCATTTTGGTGGTTTCAAAGGAATAATTTTGAGAAAACTTCCCTCTCCTTGGAAGGAAAACTTTCTTAATAGGCGAGGGTGACCAATGCTAGGTAATCTAAATCCTTTCAAGTTTCAATCAAATAAATGAACTGTGCTCTAATTCTCGAATTGACAAATTATCAAATTCTTGAACTCAAATGATTAAATTCTCAAATGTTAGTTGAACCAATAATTGACAAGTGTATTATTTTGTCATTAACACAAAATAACACATCTTCTATTCAGATTTTGTATTAAAACTTTTGTAATTATAGACGATTCAAATTGAAGATTGGAGAAGTATGAATTAGAAAAAGACCAACGGAGCCAAGAAGGGCTATTAGGAGGTGAAGGTTAGAGCGGATTGTAAGCATAGAGAGAATGACAGTGAAGTTTTAAATAATGAATTCGACAGAGCTTTCCCTATCCTTCAAGTCATGTAGCACTGTTTGTTAATATGCTTGATGTATATATGGGTGTCACATGGTTGGAGGGACTTTGTGCTCAAGATTTTCTCTATCATCAGGTTGAAACGAAGGGCTCGATTATATGTTGAGTGGCTTGAGATTCTCGAGATAAAGGCAATGCCCCTACTTCAACGGTCATTTGTCCTTAATTACCAATTCATACGATACTTTATCTCAAGTTTAAGATGCTTTACTGAACTTTCCCGGTCTTGTCATTTGATTTGGGTGTTTGAGCTTCGGCTCAACGAGCCTCTAAAGGCCATAAGATCTGTGGTTTGGGGCTCTCTTCTTTGCTTCAAGAGCTTTGACTCGGCTCATGTGCTTAATCATGCTATAGCATCGAGATTTCTAATGTGAGACTTTACTTTGTCTACAGTAAATAGGTAAAAAAAAAAAAATGACAACTATGATTATTGTATTTTTTTATTTATCTCAAATAAAATAATTGTTGAAGAAACTAATGCATAAAAATTTTAAAACTATTTAAATAAATATATGTCTATATATTTGTATTCAGATATATTAATATTTCGGTGTATACCCGCTCTCCAAATATTTTTACCCGGGATGCAATCCTTCTGCTCACCCACCAATATGTGCACTTAGAGTGAGACTTTGAGTTACGGTTGAAGTGACATTTTTAGGAGTAAATAGAAGTGATGGCCTCTATAAGTTGCTGACAAGACAGATTGGTGGCAATGTTATACAGTTTGAGTTCATTTGCAAGTTCAAACGCAGAACTTCACTATTTATTTCACTTATATCTGTTAATGGAAAATTGCCTTGAGCAGCTAGTCTAATTTATCAATGTTGAAGATGAATATTTATTTAGGAGATTCACGTCAAAATTGATACTTTCACAGCTATTTATTTAGGATAAATACTTCCATATTAATAAAGGTCAGCTCAATGTATGGGTTTTTGCTATTGTAATGTAGTTTTATTTTCACATGTAAAGAAACTATTTCTATTTTTAAAATTTGTACCGTTTAAATTATAATGAAGTAATTTTATCACTACGGCAAAATTTGCACTGAAAAATTGCATTCGATAGCTACTGCAGTATATGCATACATATATATATATATATTTATATTTATATGCGTGCGTACATATCAATGACGAACTTGGGAGTTCATGGGGGCCATTACGTTGTTACGGAGAAGGATATTTGTCCTTGTTTCTTTTGCTTTCCATTTGCAAATATATATATATATATATATATAATCCTCGTAGAAAAAATATCACTTTGCCGGTCATTTTGGGGCGTTGAGAAAGGAATCATAGGTTGAGTTGAGTTGGGCTGCAAGGGGTCTGAATAACTAGTTGACAACCCGTGACTCTCTCTTGGTTTAAGTTTGATTGACTTTGTCTCTGGTGCAAAAGGCTTTTGAATTCACGTGCAGCTAAGTGACAAACCACAAAGATCTTACAGAGTACAATTCCAACAAAAGGATTCAAGCCCTCTCTCAAAAATGCCCTTCACTTTTAACAAAAAGTCCCAAACTACATTTTCAACTGAAAAATGCTATTTTTTCATAATTATTATACAGAATTTTATATTAGAATGACATGTCAATGATAGTTTTGTAATTAATATGTACCTTAATGGGTTCTTTATTATGAAGTGATAAGACCACAACTTAGATACATCATTCTAGTAATAAATTCTGTATGAATTTTCTTATTTTTTCATATTTTGTCATGTATTATTCTTTTTTTAAAAGTCTCTCTAACTTTCACTAATTTCATATTACTGATGTAATAAAATAACACATGTGATAATTTAGTAAGAATGACTACCGAGAATGCAGTATTACCTAACCACTAAATTTTTTTTCTGTAGAGTTGGGATCTTATTTTTATAAGATTCAATTGAAATGCTATAATTACGTACACGAAGTGGCCCACATATCAGATGGTCCTTGTGCTATGTATGAGATATTAAATTTGATTTCTTTTCATAAGTTTTCATACTTTCTTATGACCAACCGTCATTTATGCAATGTATGAAATTTACATTGTTTGTGTGAAGGTTTGTGCTGCATAAACTCAAGGAGTAGTCAATTAAAGGCTTGGACAACTTGCAGAAAAAAAAAAAGAAAAAGAAATGTTGTTTGATGAATGCTTAAATTGTCAAATCAAAAATAGAACACCAATGAGACATCTCATATGTTTAAACACATTTCACAGGTATTGAAACCATTCATCACAAGACCATATTTCTGATTTGTGGATTACAAGTACAGTTAAAACTTCCAGACTAAGAATCTCAAAATTGTCCATAGCAAGGTTTTGAGCTTGTAGCTACAATTAGAAGCCTAGACAAGGTATGGGTTTAATTTAAATAGAGTGGTTTAGTCACGAGAATAATGGCTGTTGTGTATATATGTATATAGCCCATTGAAGAAAAGAACAAACTGAACATCATTTTCAGGAAGATTAATTGAAGAAACATGATAGCATCACTAAGTGCCCCAGTTTAGTTTGTGTTTAATAAAAAAAATAAATGATTTATAGTCAATGGCATATATAAACAGCAATCTCTTTTTTTTGGTTAAATAATTATAACAAAAAAAACAAATAATATTGGCATGACACTTAAAAGAAATGGAGAGCCTTATTGAAAATTAAAGTAAGAGGCCACAAAGTTGACTTTGAGAAAGGTCCTTGTTGCCGCTAGTTAGTTAGTTACCAGAATGTGGTTATAAGTTTTGAAATAACATATTTAACTATAAACATAGAAGCATTAAACCCTATTTGACTTGCTTGGATATCATATTATTAATTCATTTTTAGGTACAAACAAGATGCACTTAATTTATATCATTCAAAACTGATGGCTAGCTTATGCTGAACTTTTTCTACAATGTAGAAGCTAACTGGAAAAAGAAGGGGTCTAAGTACGCCCTATCCTTCACCTATCCAATTCATAGTTAGTTTTAAAAAGACCACAATATTGGTTTTAATAAATGATTGTGAAATACAATCCCAAAGCTATATTGAGACATATATTTTATAAAGTTGAGACATTTGTTTTTGCTCGGTCAATTAAAGAAGAAGATAAGGAGGATCTTCCACTGTTCTAAATTGAGACTACTGTTTTAGTAATTTCAGTTTTTATGAGGGCAATATAATATTTTTTTTTTCTAAATCCTTGTATTTTACATTGACAAAAGCCATCATGTCATATCAATGAAATAAAGATAAGAAAAAAAATTTGGTAAACCCAAAATTTTTGTCATAGATGGTAATGTTGTACAGTGATACCATTTTTGTCATTGGTACGGTACGCATCCATATTTGTGCATTACCATGTACCGTTTCAAATTTTATTGCTTTAAGTATTATATATTTTACCTAAAATATATATTTACTTAGAAAATTTCATGTACATAATATGACATAATTCATTTAAAGTATTATTTAATACTAAATTATTTTAACATAACATAAACATATTATCTAACCCAGATATATATTTAAAAGTATTTAAAAGGCATATAGTATATATTCAACACAAATTTTGACAAACATTTATCATAAAAAAATAATTTTGTTTAGAACATAATACACAGATTTTTAGTATTGTTCGGTATAATCGAAATCGACTGGTACCTTAACAAAGTACGAAATTGATCGTTCTGGGCACCTTTTTGTGTGGTATGCTATGGTATTAACAACTATGCCTTTTGTTGAAACCAAAAAAATAGAAAAAAGGAAGACAAAACAAAAAACAAAAAATAAAAATGGAGATATTAAGTCATAGAATATGAAGGGCATTTTCGTCAAAACGAAAAAATTCAGGAACTTCGACGTGGTCATCAATGTCCTGATCAGGAGCTTTCCTGCCGAATCCTGCCAGTTAGAAAGAGTCCCCCTTCCGATGTAACGTTCGTTTCCACAGGCGCCTCTCTCTCTCTCTCTCTCTCTCTCTCTCTCTCTCTCTCTCTCTCTCTCTCTCTACACACATATATATCTATATATCTATACAGCCGACTCGAAAATGCACAATGCAAACCAGAGAGCACTCTTGAAATCACGCATGTCTAAAGCAAGCTCCATCTCAGTACATTACCTGTCTTAGTCGTCTCTCTCCAATGGCGGTCAATTCGTGTGAGGACGTGAGATTTCTTTGTTTCCTTTGCATCGTTTTACTTTCTGTTACTCTGTAACGATGCACCGGTAGAACTATTTCGAGCTTTGATTCTCTAATTTTAGCTGCATTTCCAGCCCTTTTGATTTTCGTCAGTAATTGATTCTTTTATGGATTTTTGCTCTTCGATTCTACAAATCTATTCGCGTTGATAATGCTCTTGTGTAAACTTCTCATTTTCATTTCTAAAAAAGAAAGCTAATCTTTGATGGAACAACTGAAGTATAAATTCTAGTTTTGTGCGGGTGCGCTTTTGGGTATACTGAATGGGGATAAAAAAAAAAATTCTCGATCACAGTTCTCAGAAATTATTTTCAATTGAAACAAACAGTGGAAAACATATTTTGGGTGTAAGGAGATGTCTTTTTGTTTGGCTGACAGAAACTATTGTCAGTAGAAACAAAGTGGCAAACAAATTTTGAATGTAAGGATATATCTTTTTGTTTATGTGACCATGGGGTATTATAACTTTTCCCGTAGGAAATTCTTTTTTCCTCTCACCCTTTTCTTTTCCTTTGCTTTTATATTGATAAATCCGGGTTCCAAACACAACATTAGATAGCTCCATATGAAAATGCATATTGGGATAGGACAACATTTTCCCATAAATCTTTGAAGTAACTATGGTTTCTTGAAGCAAATGGAGTTAGGATTAGTTATCAAACTACGTTCCTGCATCATCTTACAATGGCAGGCATGCATGATATCATGCCAAAAGCCATGGATTTTTGGTTTTAATGCCCTATTGCCTTTTGTAGTATGACTCCCTTCGGACCTGAAATCGGAACTGGTTGATTAATTTCTGTGAAATTGTAGTATCCTCAATTTCAAGTTGGTAATAGCTTCATGACATTGCAGACTAGGTGTTGGGACTTTTGCTAACAGTCACATCCTATTTCAGTTAGTGGAAGGCACATATTTTACATAAATACGATTGGTGTATGCCATGTGTTGAGCCATACATGCTGTTATAGATAAGGATAGTTTTGCATGCACTAGTCTGTTGTCATTCTTGTTTGGGGAAAAATAGAAGAAGGAAAAAAAAAGACAGCTTCTGGTATCATTAAGGAAGAATTTGAAAATTTCTCCAATGGCAGTTGGGATGTTTCTAATTTTGGTTTCATTGCTAGTGTCTCAAATCAGTCACTATGAGACTTTACCACTTATCTGTAGGAATGGCCTCTTTTTAGTTTCTATTTAATGCTAGTGTCTCAAATGCACATTTCTATTTAATGCATTGCAAACATCTTTAGAACCTAGATGCTTTATACAGTTATGAGAGAGAGAGAGAGAGAGAGAGAGAGAGAGAGAGAGAGAGAGAGAGAGAGAGAGAGAGAGAGAGAGAGACTGAATTATGAAGTAGAACTTTGCAACCATGCAATCATTGAAGCTTGAACTTTAAAAGAGGCCATGCCTACAGGGAAGTGATAAAATCTGAGAATGGATTGAGAAATTGGTTTATGTATAGCATTTTCCTTCCTTTAAATATAAGCTTTGATTATTTTAAGAGTATCCTTTTGTTATTTTATTGTTGTTATTTCATATTTACTTTTCCAATCTGATGTTCTCTGAACCACTAAAACTGAAATGGGCATTTTGCTTTTCCATTTCTGCAGGGCCAAGATGCCTTTAGCATTTCAGTTTTACCTGATGAAGGCACCACTGATCCACAATGTGAGCCACAGTTACCTTTCTTAAGCCACACAGAAGTTCCTAATCCAATCAATAGTCAGATGTGCTTGCATGCTCAATTGAATAGCCAAAACTGCATCAGTCAAGAGATGAAAAATGCAGATTCTTATTCCCCGTGCATTGTCAATGTGGATATTGAGAGGGGAAATCCAGGGACAACTAAAACTGGTGAGGAAGCCATGGAGAAGTTGAAGATTGAGGGTCCATTAACTGTAAGTTCTGGTTGTATATAAGTACATACACATACATATGTGAGTATATGTAAAATATAATCTCCTTACTTAAGATACAAAGAAAAGTACAATTGGGTTGACAATGTGGTGGTCTCACATCATTTGATGTATTATCAATTGGCTCTACATACTATTGTGGTGTCAGGCATCCGTCATTACCTTTGTCTCTAATTTTGCTATATTGTTCAATTGAAGAATGATGATTTTTTTGGTTTTATCAATTAAAATATGATGATTAACAGCGTTTGCAGAGGGCATTCCAGAGACAGATTGACTTACAGATAGGGGAGAAATTCATGCAGCTTTTAATTAATGACAGCTTCGTGTTACCCAAGTTCATTTCTAGAGGTATATAAGCATCTTCACTGCTTTTTTTCTGCTGAGCTATTATTTTGTGTAAATTTTGTAATTTATTGGTTTTCTACGTGGTCAAATCACAAATATTATCCATATCTCCTGGTATGTATTTGCATTCAAAGCAGTGACTAGAACTTTCTCCCTCAGAATATTGGGCCAATTTGCAAGCTGTAATGGAGCACTTCAGCCACCGAAAATGTGTTCTACACCTGGCTGAAGGATCTTTCGAGCTTGTTTCCTCTTAATGGCTCAATGTGATGAAATATTCTGTAAAACATGGAAATAATACCAAAAAAAAAAAGGAAAAGAAAAACTCATGTTAAGTAAAACAAATCCTCTTATTAATTTGCTCAACAGGTATATGCTTGTGAGACCAAAGAATCTAACCTTGTGCACCAAGCATGTCTCTAGCTATAAGATCAAATCTGAGAGAAGAACATGCATATTAGAAGTTCTTCAAAGAAAGAAAAAAAAAAGGCTAGGGGTCAAAATCCAAAACCTTTGGCATAAGGGTGGAGGCATGGCACACCACACAGTCATGGGTCTGATGATCATTACATGCGTCAACAAAAGCATAATTTTATTTTTTCTTGAACAAGAAGAAGATTCCAAAATGCGAAGCCCATTAGATAAACACTTACCTCAATATTTCTAAACTTACAGGGAGTGAACCCCAAAAATGTATATGGAGCTCTCATAGCCTCCGTCATGTGTGAGCCCCTCTTTCGATGTGGAGAGACAAACAAGAGAATGCAGTGAAAACACACAAGCAAAACGGAGTGCAAAACCATGGAGTGACTTGAACCAAGACTTCCCAAAACCAAAGCTTCAATAACATATTAGGCTACCCCTTGCCCCAAAAACCTTAGCTTAGGGAATAAACTCTCACAACCTGAGTATTTTGTACTAGCATGATGTAAAGAGTTATTTCTCTCGAATAACCTTCTTCTTTCCTTCTATTGTTTTTCTTAAAGAAAAAATAACTTGTAAATATTTGCCTCTCACACATTTTTAGGTTTTCTCTTCTTGGAAATCAGTTTACTTCATCTTGATTCAGATAGGCATGCTGTTTTATTACTAGTTTACCCTATTGCTCATGTGTCCTCTTACATTACTAGTCTTTGGGCATTTGTCATTAAACATCCATGTTTAACAACTGTACAATATGTTATAAAGCAATAGTCCTTTGGTGTTACAGATAAATCTGCCACTGAAAGGGTTCATGAAACTCCCAATAACAGAACAAGGAAATATAAGCACTCTGCTTCGTTCAATTCAAGAGAAGTTGTTCTCCTGTTCTCTCTCTTGTAAGCTCAGGACCTATCATGTTATGCATTGCACTTGTCTTAAAAGTTTTTTTTTAAACTATTTTCTGAGTGGCAATAGCACATTGTTTGAATGATGTCTTAGATCTGAAATTTTACATATTAAGATTCTTTTTCTTTTTCTTTTTCTTTTTTATTTATTTCTTTCTTTTTTAGTTTTCTTCTTTCTTGTTTGTGTCTAATCATTGTTAGCATCTTAATGCAACATGATGATAACTGTTTTATCTGGCTCTTAATCCTTCCCTTTGTTTGCATCACTGAGTTTTGCTCTACATTTGCATATCCATTTGTGGAGGTTTTAACTAGCTTGGAAAAATGAGATTAACGAACAAATTTTCTATTGCAACATCAAAGGTCAGCAGCGAACCTATTTATTATGCAATCATAATGAATGAACTATCTGAGTATAGTCAAGAGAAGATATTGTGGTGCATTACTTTGCTTGTGATATAGTTTTAATCAATGAGCTCAAAGTAGGTATAATCCCTAGATAAGGTAAGACACTAGATGCTATGCCACTGACCTTGAAAAGTAAAGGGGAAGAGAGAACCCTGAAACAGCATTTTATAACCAGTGGAAATAGGGTGACAAAAAATGGGGTCAGAAGTGCTTCTACAGTAATGTGCAATCTAGGCATGTCCAATTAAATTGTAACACTCAAAAGTCTGATTGTTCAGATAACCCGTGTTTTGTGATACCTAGTGTTGGGTATTTGAGAATTTAACACATCCTTCCATAATTGTTTAGATTAATTAGGGGAAGACATGAAAGGGAAAAGTCAGATAGTTTGTGAGTAGATTTTGGCCCGTGCAAAGAAGACTCTGGAACTAGAAAGCAGAGGTATATGAAAGGACCATGATGTCCTTAAAATTATAGAACATGAAACAGATCTAGCCAGATTGCATAGGATTCTTGTATCTAATCCCAAATGGCAGGGATAAGCTTCCTTGACTTAAGATCAAGTTTGATTTTCTATCAATTGCACTGATACTTTTAGATTCTTTTTTCCTTTGGGAATTCATTCCTTCGTTAGAACTTGTTATATCTGCTTCGATGAAAATATCAAAGTTAATAAAAGAACTTTTTGCCCTCCTTTTTTGAGGAGTCCCTTCTCTTCCATGAATGATCATCGCCATCACTCCAAATGAGAGAATTGTCCACCACAGACTACCTATGCCATAAGAATGGGATACCTTGCCATTGCGCTGAGATGTGGAGAAAAACCTGAAAACTCAACAAGTGAAGCAAAGTGGTGTTGTGGCTAGATGCGGTATTATTAATTGGGAGTGTCGAAGCTTTGTTGGTACAACTTGCATAGCAATAACCTATGAATGCTTGGTCACATTTTTGCATTTCTACTGCAGGGCTATGTGTGTTCATTTTTTTTCTTGATTATTTAAAATTCAATTCTATAAACTACTGTAGGCCAATATTTATATTTTTGCAATTTTTGAAGCTAGAATGCAAGACTTCCAAATCTAGTGGGGATGCTATTCGTTGATGTAGTTAGTAACTAACTATACCTTTTCTTTTCCCTTTTGTTTTCAAACGTTGAACTGTGTTTTCCTTTTTCAGGTCAAGTATGGGAACAATGGTACTGATATATTTGACATTGAGAGAGGCAGGTTGGTGATGGGCCACTTCACTTCTGATAAGTTAGTCATTTACGTTCTCTCCGGTGCTTAATCTTCCTTTTTTGAAGCAGTCTCAGAAAGTTTTCATTAGCACTTCTTTTCATTGTTTTTTCAATTTTAAATTTTGCTTTCGAGGTGCTTTTTCTTCACTGTACATAAGTTGAATTTACATTCATAATTCGAGTTGATGCTCTCCAGTATACATCTATTTCCTTCTTATTACAAGCCTTGCTTGTTAGAATGAAATGCTGCAATTATGTGGATAACATTTTGAAGGAACCATTAGCTACAGTATGACAGACACACACCATAGATCTCAGACTGCTAGAAGAATTCTTTAACATCTTCAACTGAAAAAAAGAATCAAGTGCTATGGTTGTACCGGCTTTTTCGTATATGGCTGCTTTTGTCATCGTGTATATTGTAGTAAGCTGGGCCCCATCCTTGTAGGTGACGAAATCTGAACGACAGTCCGTCGTGTAACCCCCATGGGATAGGAGCAAGACTAGAAAACGTTGACACTAAATCCCCATCTAAGAATTATAAGTATAGCACAAATCAGAGTTATATAGGACCAAGAGCTGCTAAGGTGGCTTCTCTGGCTTCATCAACCTTAACAATACTCAAAACTGGAATGTTTTAGCATATGCTTTCTGATACAAATGCACATCTTTCGAATATAATATTTTTGTGTAACATTTAACGGATCCATGCGCTAATGCAATGGTGGTTCAGAAGCATGTGTACATGCAATGTAGCAATCATTAACTAATATTGAGAAATGAACACAAAAATTATTAACTGGAACGAACTAGAAGATAAATAACAATATTTTCCTTTGATTTTTATGACTATAACTAGCTACCTGCTGGCACAATCATGGAGCTTCTCCACGCAAGGGTTAAATCTTCATACATTAAACTCTCCCCAGACCCCGTAGTGGCGGCAGCTTCTTGTATTGGACTGCCTTTTTACTAGTACAATCGTGAGATGCAAATAGGGTTAAAAGTATCCCCCAACACCTTCGGATAGGTTAATGCTACGAAGTTCATTCCCTATTGTGTGCTTTCGACACTATTCTTTCTTCGCCATGCTTTCAATTATTTGCTCGTTTGCATTTGATCCAGCAGATCCTGGCAACATTTCTACATGTAGTTTAAGAGAGAATGCGGTCACTAGATAAACCCACCAGGAACTAAGAAACACTGGCTGTCAAAAAAAAAATTCAGCCATTACAAAACGTAATAATCCTGAAAGGAATCTTCTACTGAAAATGAATTCCTGAATATCATATTCAAAATCAAATACAGACGTATGAAAAAGGTTTCATTAAGAGAAAAAAATGTAACAAAAAAAAAAAAGAAAAGAAAGAAAACTGAGAAAAAAATAGTAATAGTAATCTCAATAACAAAACACATCTCGAAACTGTCAACTTGTAGTATCTTAGAACAGACCACTGCAGCTTCCTCTCTCCCCGAGACTATAAGCAATAACTGTTATATTGAAAAGCAAGCATCAAAATGGCTGCAACTTCGTATTACTTTAAAATTAGCCAAATTCTCAAGATCATACTTTCTGTTTCCGTTTTGGTATTAGGCTATTAAAACTTCTTCATTCTCTCTCTCCTTCATTCGTAAATACATTCTTTAGCATGGACAGCCTCCCCCTTGCTGCTCTGTGCTGGATGTATTCACAGTAGGCTTCAAATTTACGTCAACCATGTCTTCCTGTTTTGTGGAGGAAAGGGTTTCCATCCCTGGCAAGGCAGCAGCAATCTTTCGGAACAGAGGCTGCAATTGTAGATTAGAATTAGGATGCCAATTGTGAAGGGGGAAAAAAAACTATGGCAATATTTATTTGCATCAGAATCAGACGTCATCTTGCATAGTAGATCAAAAAATTATGAAGAATTCAACCATGCCAATGGGGAAATTATGAAAAATTACGGCATATTAACATTGGAGAACGCTCCCCATAATTGAATTAAAAATTGCTGGATACTTTGCTTCTTTATAAGAAAAATGCATAGAGGACTCTTCCCACCTTGATATTGAATCCTGCTTTCGCACTTGTTTCAATGAACATGACTCCAAACTCACGAGCCTTGCCATCTCCTTCTTCGATTGACACTTGCCTGTTTGATCACAAGAAGAGGGCCATCAGAATAATTCGAGAAAAAAAGAGGAACTCTGATCACCAAAAGCTGACCCTGATCTTCATTTTCCTTCTTGGTAAATACAGAAATAATTTTAATATATATAGCAAAATACTATTATTGTAATCCATGGAGAAAGGAAAGCTAGAATGTGTTTTTGGACACTGGAAAAACAAAATTACAAACTATCATCCATACTTTGTTTGAAGAACTTTGGTAGTCAGTCCATTACTCACCTTTTATCAACAAGATCAGTTTTATTCCCAACAAGAACAATAATGACATCACTGCCTCGTTCTGTACGTACTTCCTCAATCCACTTAGAGGTGTTAAGAAAAGATTGCCGATCTGCATGGTGACAGTTTAGCATGACAATTAAGGTCTACAGATCTTAGAGCATGACACACTGAGATTAAAAGAAAATTAATCATTAAGTAAATATGGATCTTTCAGGCCCTGTAAAAATATAAACTAAGATATTTACATAAAATGAGATATTTGTAACCTGCAAACCTGTTTTTTGCACATGTATACACTGCTGTGTCTACTTGATTATAAGAAACGAATTAGCAGCTGAAGTATTTTGCAAGACAATAATCATTTTCTTTTAAATCAAGCCTTCATGAACAAAAATGGAGCGATGGTGAAATCAGTTTCCCTTTCCTTATCTCATGTGTAGTGTATTCATATCGGCATGAAAATTGGCAAGATATAATAGAAGAATTAAGGAAAGACCCTTTTCCTTTAGTCAGATTACTACTCACTAGCAACATCATAGACAATCACTGCAACAGAGGAATCTCTAATGTAGCTTGGAATAAGGCTCCTAAATCTCTCTTGTCCTGCAGTGTCCCTGTAAAGTTAGGACATTAAATTTAGGAGACGAAATAATTAACATTAATGATGTTCCTTTGATAAAGTGGAAAAAAATGAAGATCTTGTTCACATAATAAATTTCGTTTACATTGGAAAGATATTCAGTAATTACTAAACAGCAGTTAAAGAAAAAGGGAGGCAATATGTTATATTTTGCAGTAGCTTCTTTACTAAAGAATACACAAGTGACCTCGTATTGCTTCCATATGACCAAGACAAACTCTCCATGTTTCAGCTTTAAAGCTTTTCCATATTAAGATCCATATACCACTAAGTGGGGAGACTAGATAAGGAAGCAGGTAGTAGGTATATCTCGCATATTTTATGTGGAATGTAATGAAAGTATCCTACCAAAGCTGTAACCGCACCGTTCGATCTTCAAGATACATTGTTTTTGACAGAAAATCAATGCCAATGGTAGCCTGCAATCCAAATTGCCAAAAAGTTAGCAAAAGCTTCAAACCAATATGAAAACTCAACTTGAGGAAATAAATGACGTAGTTGAACCATATTTAGAATGGCCAGCAGGAAGATGAAAGGCATTACAATTTGGCACAGTAATTTTTCCAAGACACATATACCTAATGCAAAAACTAGGCTTGCCACCTCAGGGTGTAGTAATTAAGAACATGATCTCAGTTCAGAAACTCCATGGCAGAAGTAAAAATGCAGTCTACCAAATCATGTGTATATCATCTACTCTTCTACAAATTTAATGTCTGAAATTTATTTTTCTACATCAAGTTCCTTGGCATTATATATATCCAAGGAATTGCCTATGTCAAAAACTAGGAGTAAATAAAAATTATGTGTTCTTTGTTTCCTTTGTTCATATACTGATAGAACTTGGTTAAATTCTCTTCAATTGCGAGATGGAATTTAAAATTTCCCAAGATATCAGTGACATAGAACCAGAAGAAGAAAGAAGGAGAGAAGAGAAAGAAGGAGAAAAGGAAAGAAAGAAACAGAGAAGAGAAGAAGATGGAGAGAGTTAAAAGAGAGAACAAGAGAAGAGAGCAAATATTCAATGTAATCTATATGCAAATAATTAATAATAGTCTGGATAATCTCTACATCCAATGTCTATATATATTAACCACATTGAAGTATAGTCCAAATAAAATTCTGATGAAACTCTAAACCAATTCGAAGTCCTAATTAAACTAAAACTCCTATTGTTACTATTTCTTCTTCCTTCGCCTATATGTGCGAAATCCTTCTTGATCCCCTCAATTAGTTTTTAACATCATTCTTTGAAGTACGGTAGGAAAGATTGAACCCGGTCCAGAACCCGGAAGAAAAAAGTTGTGGCTTGAATTAACCAGAAACCCCAGAACGTTCAAAATCACACATGCTGCTGCGTGCATAATATCAGCTACTTCTCTTTCTTTTCTTTTTTTTGGAACAGCTCGAGTCAAAAAAACAAGCAGCTAGAACATGTGCCACTTAACTCAATTCAAACTCTATAAAGCCTTTTTCTAACTACTTGGGGTCAACTACATGAATCATGTTTCACTATATCCGCTTGATCAAAGGCCATAATCTTAGTTAAACCGCAATCTAACATGTCTGTTATTTCAGCTAAGTTAATTTCAGTCTTCTTTCTCCCCCAGCATTACCCTCAATGTAGGGCACTTACTGGATTTTGTTGTACATGCCAAGTCGTCTTAACCGATTTCGGCTGCTAGGGATGGCTGCAACAACTGGCACCTCTATAACTTCTGGCCAGCCACAAAATTTCATCAACCTTCATTACTGCTTTCTATCTCTTCCCTTTTGATAAAATACAAAATTATTAATTAATTTGACTGCTTCTCTTTGGATTTGATGTAAAATGGTATATTCTCACCTTCTCTGTTTTTTCCAAGTAAAAACCAACAATTGACTCTCTCTCTCTCTCTCTGCGCAAAAGACTCCAATTGTCTCTACCCAATTTCCACCTCTCCAGTTAACCACCATACAAAATTCAGTACACATGCTAAACACTGCATCATTCTGGCAACACAGTGAAATTGTGAAAGTTCCTTCCCATAATTGTGCAATATTTTCTATTTTAGCTATCACAATTCACAAATCTTTAGTTGCAAAATTCATTCATGCTAAGACTTCTGAATTTCTGTGGCATGAACACTCTTTTCCTGGTAGACCATAACAAGAACTGAACTGAGCGGGAAAAATGCCATAACACTATTTATCTAATGTTAATAGTTGCAATGTTTCTGGCATTTGGCTCAGTTAATATATCCCACGATGCAGTCAAAAAGAAATGAATTTAGCTTCAAAAGAAGCACTACATGAAAGAGTTAGATGTCATTTCTATTACAATTTAAAGAACCATGAGGATTTTAATCTTGTTATAACTTTAAAACAGGGCAAACATTAGATCCATTCAAGTACATGTTGTAACAGAGCACAATCCTTCAAGGCACACTGACTTCTAGACGCAGATACAAAGTTACTCATTATTACCTATTTTAATCATTAAATATGATAGAAATCTACATAAACGAATCATTTTCCAAATCAAGCATCTTCAAACAGAAGACCTGCAAGGCCTTAAAGTATCCACGACCAGATTTACGACAAACAACATTGATCTACGTGAATTTTATTCATAATATCACTGAGATTCACATATAAGCCCTAGTTGCTCAAAATAAATGAAAAATTGAATTAAACCTCCTTGAAAACCAAATCAACTCATTGACGCCGAAAATCCGTCGAGAATTACGTGGAAATTCTCTCGAATCAGAGACCAAGTGAGGAAAACACGTAGAATTACCTGATAGGTGGTGTCGAATTTGTCGTACATGAAGCGAGTGATGATGCTGGTCTTGCCGACGGATTGATCGCCGAGGAAAACCAGCTTGTATTTGGCCAGAGGTGACACGACCGCCATTTGATTGAGTTCTTAAACTCTCTCTGCGTTTGAGACGAACAGATCTGAATCTAATCTGATGTTTTCTCAAATGTAGAGAGAGAGGGAATTTCGGAAGAGGGAGAGAGAGAGAAAGAGGAATGAAACAACGAACGCTGCTTTGATTTCAACCAATTTATATGCTTAGTATGGGAGAAGAAACCGCCAACCAAACGACGAAGACGGCTAGTCAAAATCTTTGAAGTTGCACGTGGACCAAATTTGCCCCTACTTGTTTTTGGAATGACGTTCATATCCTCTTCGCAAGTTTTTTTTTTTTTTTTTTTTTTCCGAAATATACTTTGAATTACACTTCCCCATTGGTTTGAGTGAAAACCACAATTCCTCCGTATGATTTGAAAGCAAATATTTTACCTGGTTTAGATTTAACTGCACAATAAATAAAAAACAATTAAAATTAAAAGCAACTTTGTCACAAGATATTTTTATTATTTCATTTCTTTAAAAAAAATATCAAAAAGATTATTGTATCCTTTTATATCAAAATAAATATTTGTTATTCGTAAGGACATTTTTATTATTTCACTGAACTATAAAAAAAACTGTGTGTTCACTTTTGAGCTACAAGATGGTTATTCGCTCAAATTATAAGGGTAAAATATAATTATTCCTATTTTTAAAATAAGTCTCCCACCTGTTACAAAAACATGTAAAAATATGTGGTTGATTAATAAAAAGAAGCCCATTTCCACTTCCAACTTGTTTGAAAAATCGAAAAACTTGTTTCCTATTTTCTGGAAACAAAAAACAGGAAACATGTTGTCAAATCTAACAACCACTTGCCACCTGGATTTGAAATCTGAGGAAAAACTACCGGCAAATCTATGAGCCCATTTGGAAAGAAAGCAAAATCATGTTTCTTATTTATAGGGAAAAAAAAACCAGGAACATGTATATATGTTCGTGATTGAATAGTGTTAAGAGGGATCAAAAAAATTTATTCAAATCCTTGCATACATATTTTGATATAAAATAAAAATAAATATATATATTAATTTTTTGAATTCATTAATTTTAAATCCATCTATTTAAAATCTAAGGATTGCAAATCTAACCCGAATCCAAATCCCACTTCCTAAACACAACCGAATCTTTTATCTAGCAACTAAAGAAATAGAGGAGCAAACGTGTTGAAATAAATAAAAAAAAATTAGCTAAATTTGCATAATTTTTCTGCACAAGAACCCTAAATGATGAAATAAATATTAGCTAATTGCTTAATTTTTCTTCACATTGAGAAAGCCTAAAGTAACTCTGTCTCTCTCTGTCCCTCTCTCTCTCTCTCTCTCACAGTTTTGTGTTTTTCAAGAATTGTACATTGGAATTGAGGACTTTTGACTTCCTTTTCCATACGAATGGAGGGTTAGGCGAATGAGGGCTTTTATCCATTGCGTGCATCCATAGGAATAGACGTCGATAGAATCAGACAGCTTCCTTGCCGCCAATGAAATCTTTTTTATATGAGTAATGATATATAATCAGATAATTTATATATAATTTTAATATAAAATAATATAATTTGAATAAGAGTTTTTTATTTTAAATTAAAATATTCATCAATTATCATAATAATTTTAATAACAAAATATTTATTATCACATCATCGTAGTACAATTTTATGTACAGCTTATCTCAAAATATAGCATTTTTCTCTCTACATTGATGTGCCTAACATGATTGTCCAAAACGCGTGGACCCTTTTTTTACTAAATTTTTTTACTCTAAAAACAAAATAAAAAAAGTAAACAAAATTACTCAAAAACTTTTCTATAATGTGATGCACAAGGGTTTATATGGTCTAAAATGAGGAATAAAAACAACTATCAATTCAAATAAAAAATAGGTAAACATGTCCCTTAGACTTTACTTCATATTTTAGTTTCTTTTTTAAACTTTTAATTTTTTTATTTAAGCTCTTGAACTTTCATAAGTTAATGTAGTCCGCTTATTAACAAAATTAAAAATGAAATTTGAATGGAAATGGATAAATCTAACTTTGTTATAACATTTACAAGAGAATTATTTAGCTAATACAGTGCGATTTTTTAAGAAATAATTTCAGAAAAATAAATTAATTAAGCAATACGTGCATTTTTTACATGTCAAAATGGAGTTGAACTTCATCTAATTTCCTCTCTCAATCTCATTTCTCCTGTTTGAATAACTTATTTAGTTTAAAACTTAAAATTTGTTCAAGTGAGGAGGCTGTTGGCCCAAGTAGGCAATTTAAGAGGGTGGTGAATTGGGTTTTACAGAATTTATATCAAACAATGCAATTAAAAACTGATTGAGTAATATAACAGTGACTAATCAAAATATAACTCAAGTAAATAAATTATATAATACAATGCAAGCAAGTATTATAAGTGAGGAAGAAAAACAAAGCAAGAAATGAAGAATGAAGGCACAAGAATTTTTTACAGAGGTTCGATTAACCCTTGCCTACGTTCTTTCTTCCTCGATCCTCTCGAAGGTATTCTACTATGTAAAATTCCCTTACATAGCTACTGGTTTTTCTCGAAGTGCCCAGTTCACTTCTTATAAGAGCTATTCCCAAACTCTCAAAACCCAAGAAATTTTGTCCAAACTTCTCTCAGACTTACAGATTTTGTCCAACCTTCTCTCAAACTTAGAGGTGTTTTTCCCAAGTTACACTCAAACTTACAAGTTTACAATCTCACCCAACAATAGATGAAGGTGATAAAATAAATAACTCTTTCTCAAAGAGTAGATAAATAAATTTTCAGCTCACTCAAGAACCCCCCAAATGAACAAAAACAGAATATAAGATATAGCAGATTAAATCTCACTTTTTAGCATTTGATCTTGTGTTCATCATCATCATATATGTGTTGAGGATCTTCTATATATAGCATTGAGTTGATTATAGTCGTTGGTTGTGGATGGGAGACCATTTGATGCAAGATAACATTGTTATAACGGTAAAAAATATATCCGTTGAAACCTAGGTGTCCGCTCTTCCTATAAATGAGTTGACTCCTTGTTCAATTTGTCTTCACATTTTTGCTTCTGCCTTTATGTGACAACTCTTTATCTTCAGGAGTCCGCTCTTTGTTCATTTGCTCTTCAACCTTTTGTTTCTATTGTCATGAGGTGACTCTTCATCTTCAGGAGTCCGCTCTTTGTACATTTGATCTTCAACCTTTTACTTCTGTGTCCATGAGGCGACTCTTTCAATTTCAAGAGTCCGCTCTTTGTACATTTGGTCTTCAGGCTTTTGCTTCTTGCATTCATGAGACGACTCTGCATTTTTATGAGTCCGCTCATTGATCATTTTGGTCTTCAAGCCTTTTGCGTCTATTTTTATGCGGTGACTTTTCATTTCAATGAGTCCGCTCATTGATTATTTTGTTTTCAATTTTTCTTGTCTGTCTTTATGAGGCGACTCTTCATTTCAATGAGTCCGCTCATTGATCATTTTGCTTTCAAGTTCTTCAAGGACCTTCCAAATAAGCTTTCTAAGGCTTGAAAATAATTCTTCAAGGTATGTTTGACTTCAAGAACACCTTCAATCTCTTCAAGATGAATTCACTTCATTTTGATTACTTGTAGAGTTCTTCAATCAACATCACTTCTTCCTTTGATTCAAGTCTTCTTCAAAATCTTCAAGAGAGTTTCCAAGACTTGAGATCTCTTTTCTTCAACTGATCTTTTATCATTCTTTGAATATCTTTAATATCTTTACTTGATCTTCGTCAACTTGATTTCTTCTAGGATTCTTCAATCAATAAGGTCTTTTTCTATTCATTCAAGACTTCAACATAATTTTCAAAGAAGCTTTTTAAGTCTTGTGATTTCTTATCACTAGGTCTTTAATGTAGAAGGTGTAGGCACTTGTTGCCGATCTCCATTTCTAGTTTACTAACCTTCTTCTATTATTGCCGATTTCATTTCCAGTCCAGATCTTCACATGCCCTTCAAATCTTCTTGGCAAGGTTCTCAACACACTAGTTCTTCAATATCTTCCAATGTGATAAGCATAAACTTATTTGATACAGAAACTTGCTCCCCCTTTCTTTTGTGCTTTGTGCCTTAATGTATTTTCCAGATTTACAGCAAAACAATCAACTATTATAGAGGTTCATAGCATACATGATACTTTAGTGGATTGATATAACTATAAGGATCGAGAGTCTTCATAGTGATGTGTAAACCATGTCAGTTCTTCGGTCTTCAAGTCCTTCTATCAATCTTCATATTTCCAAAACAGATCACCATGATAGAATTTCAAAGCTTGCATCCTACTTTTCAATACTTGTTGAACTTCTTGAGTATCTTCTTCCTTTATGAATAAGATTACTTAAGTAATCTTCTTGTTGGATACTCAACTGATTAGCTCAATTATTTTCTTGTTATCAAATGATTATACTCTAACTTGCACACTCAATTGAAATCATTAGATAACAAGCACATGGTTTTGTTATTATCAAAATCAACATGGGGATCAATCTTGACTCAACAGAGGCATGATGTAATAGGAATAGTTTTTATTTATTTATTTTTTGCACATTCTTTAATGGTTAGACCATATTGGTAAGGTATAATAAAAATTTGGGTTAATTAAAATCACACTCTTAAACTATGACTCAATATTATCGTTCCCTTAAACTCTACAACGTAACAGGTTGACTCATTGAATTACCAATTTGTATTAATTAACCCCTTCTAGTAGCAATCAGTAAGGATAGTAGATGAAAAATTACCGTATAACACGCACAAGTTCACAAAATTTATTTTATACATAAATTACATTCTCATTTTATAATAATTGTCTAATAACTTAAGTACACTTTATATTATCCCTATATTTATACATCATGCCAAAAAAATATTTCAGTCATTAGACGACTGTTATAAGAAGAAAATATCAATTTAGATATAAAACTATACTTTTGGGAGCATATACATATAAAATAATAATTTTTCATCTATTTCCTAATGGATGGCTAATATAAGGAGATTAATTGATATAAATTGATAGTTCAGGAGATCCAATTATTAAATTTTAGTGTTTAAGGGACATAATAATATTGAATCATAATTTAGGTGGTGTGTTTGTAATTAACTTTAAAAATTTTAGAAGATGATATTGACATTTTGAACAAAGTTCAAGGAATAAAATGACAGTTTATCCCAAAAAATACAGTAATGCGCTAATTACATTGGTAGCCTTTGTAGTTATAGGTTACTATAGATTTAACTGAAAATGGAAGTAAGCCAATTAATGAAAAATGACCACGCGCACGTGGTCATGGTTTAGGAGCATAATGACTCTCTCTCTCTCTCTGTTGTTTGGGCTTCCTCAGGCTAAAGGTGACGGGGAAGGGCTCCGGTGGGGAGAACGGGGACTAGGGCGTTGAGGTGTGGGGTTGGGGCTGGGGCTGGGGCTAGGGCTGGGACTGGGGCTAGGGTTTGGGTGGCGAGAATGGGGCTGGATCAGTAGGGATGGTGGTGAAGTACATTAATCGTAATTTCAGGCTACCATTTTGTAGACATTTTTGGTTTTTTAATTTTTTGTGTGTATTGTTTGTCTGTCCTGTGTTGAGTGAGAGAAGAGAAAGGGAGCGAAGCGGGGTATGCATTTTAGAAATTATTACACTACCAATTTTATATCGGTTTATTTTTAATAAAAATAATTTTAAAAACTTAAAAAGTATATTTTTATTAATTTTTAAAATTGAGATATTTTTTAAAAAACTTCTTAAAAATAAGTTCCAGAACATGACTTTTTACTTTAATGTCTATTGCTTTGTGACTCTTGATGCGTCTCTTGAGTGTTTATACGTTAATGTACTAATGATGATACATTCTATGTTAATGAACGTAAATCTCCCCTCTCTTCTCAATGTGAGAATATTGTGTACATTTCAAGAAGGCTCTTGCTTTTCTTTTTGTTTTGATGCAAAAAATAAATATGCAGATAGGTTACCTACATATTTATTAGGGAGTATTATCTCTTTGTACCACAGAGCTATTTGCGAGAGACCCCACCACACTTATGTCAGAGTCAAAACTTAGATCCGACTGTGCGCTCTAGTCGCTAACGAGTATGTGTAGCTCCACCAAGTAATTATGGAGACTTGAACCCAAGTATTGAGCGAGAAAATTCAAATTCTTATCTACTGAACCAACTACTTGGTAATGAAGAAAGCTCTTGTGCCATTGATACGTGATATGGTTCATTCCCTGTAATAGAATACTAGCAGTGAATATGTGCTATGCACAGACCATAACTTTAGAATCATAAGTCGATTTTTCAAATAATTATTTACAAACAAAAAGTTTTATCAAATCGTGTATTTGAAATATGATATTACACAGTACAACATTTATAGGATAACTTCCATCTTGAAGGTTATTTAGACTAAACATATTAACAATATTTTCTATACTATAACAGTCATAAAAAGAAAAAAATACAAAATTTTTTTTATGTACTAGCTATTAAGTTACACTTTTAATATGTATTTGTTCATTGGAAGTAAAAACATTAATTAAATTTCAACATTAAGTTTATTGATTTATATTTAGGATTAAAAAGAAATAAATATAAATTATAAAAAAATATGAATATATGTCTAATATCTATCAAGAAATAGTCATTTAAATTAATAAAACAATGTTATTACGCTTTATTTTTTGAGAAAATATAAATTAATAGTGAAAGAACATTAATTAAATTTTCATAAGTTAATTAAAATAAATATAGATAAATCTTTTAATTCGATACATGAATAATATTTGTTTGTAAAACTATTTAATAAACAGTTAATATACTTTATGTGTGTCATATTTTGTATTTATTTTTTATTTTTTTTTATTTTTTTGGTAATTATTTAATATAACCGAATAAATTCATATAATGTGAAATGAATTAGTGATTTGTATTTTTTTCATAGCAATGAAACATCATTAACCTTTTTTAATATGTCTATCCTTTTTTATTATCTAAAGGATTATATGTTGTGAGTTCCTTAATATGAAAACGTACTTATGTCAATATACAGGATCTTAACTATATTGTAATATACACTAAAAAAATCATAATGAACAAAGAAGTTAAATTGCTTTGAAAAGAGCATTACATATAGGAATTTGAATAGATAGGTATATTTAGTTACTATATTGATTACAAATAATTCATGATATATTCAGTTTTAATATATTTTTATCTTTAATAACTTTTAAAATTTTCATATTGAAAGGGTGACAATTCAAAAAACACTACCAAATAACCAATGACTTTATGATATTTTTATTTTTATATTTTTTAAATTCAAAAAATTAAGAAAAATAAATCAAAACTTTAAAGGTCAAAGACCTCATAACCTGTTGCTATAATATATAATATAAATTGATCGTTCTACATAATAGTATCTCACATAAGCATCTAACATATTCGCATCTCAAATATCCCAGTATATTTATGGTAAAAAGCAAAGAAAAAGAAAATGTGAGGGAAAATATTACAAAAGTAAAGATTACTTTACTTTTGTGCTCTTTTTCCTTATCCTTTCTTTTTTTTTTTTTCTTTTTCATCAGCAAATCCTTAATCCAAACGCAACAGAAAATTACAAAATAAACATTTTAAGGCTGAAAGGCCCTACCAAATAGTTATTTATATACATATATTTAAGAAAATAAAAGGATATGCACATATATTTATCTTACAGATGTAAATAGCATAAACATATAGATAAAGTACAAATACACATATGTTAGATACTGAAATTAAAAAACAAAAATTTTGGGGATTGATTTATTTATTTTAAAGAGTTCTGTTAGTTTTTTTTTTTAAATCTAACAAAATATGAAGCCACAAAATTTGACATTTTCGAAGGGAAACTTTAACAGCCATGTCAGTCGAATTTTTAAGCTACCATTCTAATATAACGAAGTCAACCAGAACCCAACAACTACAGTACATTTATGGCAATTATAGGCTATTGCGAGCTATATTTTTTTATTTATATATATGAATACTAACAGTGAACTCGTGCTATTCACAAACCATAGATATTGAATCATAAGTCGGTTTTTACAGAAAAATATTTTATAGAATTGTGTATTTAAAATACGATATTAAACAATTAAACATGTTATAATATTTTTTCTATTATAATAGCCATAAATAGAAAAAATGTAGAATAAACAATTTACGTACTAACTATTATAAGTCACATTTTTAACATATCTTTATTTATTAGACGTAAGTGCGTTAATTATAAATTTCAACGTTAAGTTTATTAAGCTATAATCAGGATTAAAAAGAAATAAACAAAAAGTTACATCTAGGACACTATTATGTATTCATCTAATCAATCTCATACTTGAGATCTTATATATATGTCTAAGATCTATAAAAAAAAAAATAGTTATTTAAATTAAAAAACAATATTATTACAATTTGTTTTTTGAGAAAAATATAAATTAATAGTGATAGAAAATTAACTAAATTTTCATAAATTTTGTAAAATAAGTATATGTAAATCTTTTAATTCCATACTTAGATAATACTTGAATACTATTCATCTGTAAAACTATTTAACACAAAAAGTTAATATATTTTATTTGTGTCAAATTTTCTAGTTATTTGTTTTTTTTTATCTTTTTTCCCTTTTTATGGGTGATTATTTAATATAATTGAATAAATTCATACAATGTGAAATGAATTAGTGATTCATTATTTATTTTTTGCAATAAAATATCATTAACCTATTTTCATGCGTATGTCATTTTTCGTTACCTAAAGATTTATATATAGTGAGTTCATTAATATGAACCTGTTCTAAAGCCTATATAGATGATCTTAAGCATATTGCGATATATACTAAAAAAATTATAATAGACAAAATAAAAGCTATTTATCTTCTACATTAATTATTATTTCATAAGCTTATTAACCTTCTTTAATGTGATATTTATTAGGTTTGGATAAATCTAATTTGAATAAATTCATACAATGTAAAATGAATTGGTGATTCGTTGTTTAGTCCTTGCAACGAAACATCATTAACCTATTTTCATGTATGTCCTTTTTTCATTACCTAAGGAATTTCTATATAGTGAGTTCATTAAAATGAACCCGTATTGAAGTCTACATAGATGATCTTAAGCATATTGCGATATACACTAAAAAAATTATATTAGACAAAATAAAAGTTATTTATTTTCTGCATTTATTATTATTTCATAAACTTATTAACCTTCTTTAATTTGATCTTTATTAGGTTTGGACAAATCTAACCAAAAAATACAAATATATAAGAATTTTAAAAAATTAAATTGCTTTGAAAAGAGCATTATTTAGTAAAATTTGATTAGATTGTTAGATTTAGGTACCATATTGATTATAAAAAATCAATGATATATTCAGTTTATTATATTTTTATCTTTATTAACTTTTACAATTTCCATATTAAAAGGGTGACAATTTAAAAAACTTGCTATATTAATTAAAGAACCAACAGTTTCATGACATTTGTATTTTTGTATGTTTTAAATTAAAAAATTTGAGAAAAATAAATCAAGACTTTGAAGCTCAAAAATCTCTGTTGACACCCAAATTTTGACCCTCGGCCCACATCACAACCTTAAACCGGAGTCCAGAAGATCGTGCACGGTCAGACTCCAATGACACCTTAAACCATTGTTCAGAAGACTGCACACGGTCGGACTCTAATGACATCATCCCAGATATCTTTCATCTCAGATGACACTTTAAACCGGAGTCCAAAAGACCGTGCACGGTCTGACTCCGATGACATCTTAAACTGGAGTCCAAAAGACCGCACACAGTCGGACTCCAATAACATCCTCTTGAAGATCTCTCATCTCCAATATCCTTAAACTAGAGTCTAAAAGACCGTACACGGTCGGACTCCGATGAACCTTAAACTAGAGTCCAGAAGACCACACATGATTGAACTCCGATGATATCATCCCAGATATCGCTCATCTCTGATATCCTTAGATTGGAGTCTAGAAGGCCGCACACGATCAAACTCCGATAACATTATCCTGGAGATCGCTCATCTCTGATTTTCTTAAACCGGAGTCTAGAAGACGAATTCCAAAAGACCGCACAAGGTCGGACTTTGATGACATCATTTTAGAGATCGCTCATCTCCGATATTCTTAGACCGGGTCCAGCTGACCGTGCCCTGATCAGACTCCAATGACAACATTCGTAATCTTTGATAATACCTTAAACTGGAGTTTAGACGACCGCATCTCGGTCCAACTCCAATGACACCTTAAACTGGAGTCCAGGCGACCGCGCCGGGTCTGACTCTAATGACATTATCTCAGAGATTGCTTATCTCAAATATCCTTAGACTGAAGTCTAGGCGACTGCGCCCCAGTCAAACTCCGATGACATCATTTCGGAGATCGCTCATCTCCAATATCCTTAGACTGGAGTCCAAGCAACCACACCCCGATTGGACTTTTATAAAATCATTTTAGAGACCTCTCATCTCCGGTCTCTATAGGTATCACCTAGCATCCTTAGCACTAGTCCCGATAACCGTAGCACAACCGGACTTTGAAATCTTAAACCAAAAACCCAAACTCTTGAAGCTCGCAAACCGGAGCCTTGATAAGCTCCGATGACCTAAATCAAAGGCCCGTAATCTCCGGTATCATCCTACAAAGTCTAATTCATCAATCAATAGCATAAGCCTTGAACTGAAGAACACCAAACCAAGCCAAAGCATGAGGAACATGCTGCCGTGGAAGGTTATTTTGTGCATTACAACACTCCAATGTTGTGACCCTCCATTTTCAGGCCTTTGGCATTTCTATGCTTTTTGCTGATGTCATGCTAACGTCATAGGGTGACATCACTCACTTTTGACATGTCAAAATTCTGGTCGAGCCACACCTCCCCTCCAAAAAGCTAAGGCGTTGCAATGCCTTAACAAAGAATTTCCTTCTTCACGACAGTTAAGGCATTGCATTGCAATGCCGTGACAAAAATGCCCATATATAGGCCTTTCCCCCCTTCACTTTTTCTTACCATTTTGCACCTCCTCACTCTCTAAAAGTTTTCTCTCTAGAAAAAGAGCTCCCTCTAGCTTCACGTCACCCAATTCGGCCCGGTTAGCCTCAGCCTAGCCGAACCCCTATCTAATTGACCGATCCGGAATCATCCGATCCTAGCCGAGGCTTTGCCCGACCAACTTGTTTAATAGTGCTCCTACCTAACCAGAACTCTGTCCAATTTTTTAGCCCAGGGATTTAAAAACTACTCCTGACTAGTTGAAACTCTGTTCAATTTTTGGGTCAAATAGTGCTTCTGACTAGCCAGAACGCTGCCTAACGGGAACAATGAAATCGGCCTCTGACTAGACCAAAATGATGCCAAAATCCTGCCAACACGATGTAATTCAAACTGATCGATTTAGATTCCAACTGAAGTCATTGCACTGTTATGATGTTCACATGGCTTAGGCTATCTAAACTACTACCTGGGGCGAATTTCAGCATTGACCATCCCTTAAGCATAGCCGTCACTCTATCCGGCTCTAGACTCCAAACAGGCCCCCGCCTAGCCGTCATTTTTTTTTATTTTCAACTCAAAACAGGCTCACGCCTAGCCGTTACTCTACTCGATTTCAGGTTCAAAACATGCCCTTGCCTAGCCATTACTTTGTCTGATTTTCTACAACCAGACTGTGTACGTACTAAGCTAGAACTTTGCCGAAATCACTTAAGGTACACAAAATTACATTTTAAGTCCTAAAAACCATGCATTTTTTATTCTACTCCTTCTCAGTTTTCGATAGCCTACTTAGACTATTAACATGCATATTACGTCAGCATACTCATACATAACTGCATTTTGACCCGTCATAAACTGTCAAAATGCCCATTTTTAACAAACATAAAAATACATACCAACTCATTCGAGCAGTCGTAATGTCTATTTTTAAACCCGAAACTGCATTTCTGACCGGTTACAAGCCACTATTATACCGAGTTGAAAACCCAAAAATAGTTTTTTCAAAAAAAATGTCCAGACCATCGTCATGAGCCATTGTACGTATGCTCTATAGTTGTCGTTACCACAGATCTTCCGATATAAAAAATGCATGGCCTGCCAAAATGATGAAAATGTCATTCCTAAAAAAATAACATTTTTCTCTAAAAAGCACATATAGGCATAGCACATATGCTCTACGGTTACCGTTACACAAATCTTTCGTACCATAAATGCTAAAACTGTCAAAATAATGAAAATGTCTTTTTCTTGAAAAATGTTCATTTTCTCAAAAACAGGCTCGATTTCAGTTATGAGTTTATGTACGTATACTCTATGGTTGCCGCCATACCGGAACTTTCGTACCAAAAATACCACTCTTTTGTGGACTAAGCCAGCATTTTCAAAAGCAGTACAAACCAGCCAAAATTGCATAAATCGAGGAAGACCCCTCTTCAAAAATCAAACTTCATCAAAGCCATACATAAAGAATCACAATTTTCTTATAACCCTTTAGTCAAACCCAGGAAGCTCTGTGGCATCAACCTCTTATCGTTTCAAGTCATGTCGAACTACGCTTGGCCTAATTCCGTTTCCTAGGCACAATCATGTTGGTCCAAAAGGCAACTCAAGAGGGAGGTGAATTAGATTTTGCAAAAATTAAAGCAATTAAGATTAATTAAAATTAATCTAATCAATGGAACAGTAGTTCAAGATATATGCAATACAATATAAGCATTAATGAAATAAAAACAGAGCACAAGAGAGCACACCAAGAATTACCGAGGTTCAACCACAACTTATGGTCTATGTCCTCACCCCAAGATCCCCTTAAAATCTTCTTCCACTATGCAATTTTTAATTACAAAATAAATGCTAATTTCCAAAGTGCTCAGCTCACTTTTACACCAGAACTTCTTCCCATGTTCTTCCAGCCACTAAGTGGTTTTGTCCAATATCCACTTCAACTTACAAGTATTTTTCTTTCATAAGAGAACACTCCAACTCTCACTTACAAGTATATGAAAGATATACAAACGAAATACAAACTCTCTATAAAGAGTAGATAGGAATTGAATAGCTCACTAACTGACAACTTAAAAGTAAAGAGAATTTTCAGATTTTTCAGCTCAATTAATCAGTGAATGTTTTATCTCTTGTCTATAAATACATTTGGAGGTTTATATATAAAGCCCTGAACTGATTTCACCCGTTGGAGGTTGTTAGAGCTTTATTAAATGCGCGCTCAATTCAATATAACGTTTAAAAATATAGCCGTTAGTCCCTAGGTGTCGACACTTGACTTTCATGGGTTAACACATCAAGTTTGCATTCTCCAAATTTTGTCCATTGTCTATTTGTGTCGACACATCAAACCCATGTGTCGACACATCACTTAAAAAATGTCCTTCATGCTTTCCTTGATCAATTTAGCCTCAGATAATCTGGGGATGTTCAAGGGATCTTTTCTTTGAGGTATAGTGTTCTTCAAAAACACTTAAGATTTTCAAGGAGTCTTCTCTTTGGGGTATGATGATAATTTAAAGTCTTCAATTCGTTGTGACAATTTAAGAATGTCTTCAATTCAAATTGGATTGAATTCAATTTGGTTTCTTCTAAATCTTCTTTTGGATTCTTTAAGGAGTCTTTGCATATATGATGAATTTTTCATTTGAATCACTTTCAATCTCTTTGAGTTCAAGTCACCTTTAATCTCTTCGAGTTCAAGTCACCTTCATTGAGTCTTTAGAAGCTTGATGAAGTATTCTTTTTTAGTACTCTCAATACATATCAACTTTCTTGAATCTTCACAACTCTGAAGAAGTCCTTTTTTGAAATCTTTATAGAGACTTTGCAATCAAAATGAATTATCTTTTTGAGCACTTTCAATCTCTTCGAATCCAAATCATCTGTTTGAAGTTTGAATTAGTGCAATTGCTTTGTTTTGGTGCATGACTTAACTTTTGGTGCATTGCTTGAACTTGTAAAAGTTGTGCTTTCATTTTGATATAAATTAGACTTTAAGTCAAGCTTTAAGTCTAAATTATAATCCTTATTAATCTGCCCACTAATTAAATGCATTAGTAAACTAACACAAGGTTTAGTTATTATCAAAATTAAGGCGTAGAGTCAACAATCTTTTCCTTTTTGATGATGACAAAACCTTTGCAAAAACAGATTATATAAGATGAAATGAAATAGATAGAATCAAATTTCTTACCAGAGAAAACTCCCCATTTATTTTGCAACTGATGCTTCTAAGAAAAAAATATCTTTTCTTTTGTTTGACTAGCACAAACAGATCTTAATTTCAAAAAGAGTTTTTATCAGTCAATTCCAAAACAAGTTGAGGGAAATAATTCCTTTATCATTTACTCCCCCTAAGAACATGCTTTATAACGTTTCATATACTATATCATGCAACGTTCATTATTTCAATCATTCATCAATTATTCATCATTCAACATCAATTAACATTCATCATTTAACATTATTCAATACAACCATTAAGTAGTCCATTCTTCTCATTTAAAGTTCAATCTTCTCACTATTTTATTTCAATTCTTCTCCCCTTTTTTGTTAATTCATCAAAAAGAGAAAAATATGATAACAAAGATAGGTACAATAGCAAAAAATCTTATAACAAGATAATTTGTATAAACAATGAAGCAAGCTTTTAATCAACAAGGTCTCAAGCTACAACAACAGAGTTATATTTCATTCACAAAAGACATTACAAAAGAGTAGTCAATGATCATTCACAAAATATTATAACACAATTGTCTTTAAGAATAACACGCCATCCTTTAACAAAAATGCATACATATGCAAGAGTGAAAATGCAAATGGAATAGAGAGAGAGGGGATATGGAGAGGAGATGTCAATGGGGCGAGGTTGGTGGTGAGGGGGTTAGTTCAACTGGATTAGAGACAATGTTGGAAGGACCAGGTCTGTATCTTGGCCTCAGACTATATCTTAGTCTTCCCAATGATCTAGAGACTGGTATAGGTGATATGACTTTCTTAACTTAACCAACTTGCTTTCTTCTGCCTTCAGAGAAGCTATCCTCAGACTCATCCTTTGTTTCTTCTTCTGTATCCATCTTTTTTTAACCTTATTTTTGTTCCTCTTCTTCTTGGTTTTCTGCTTGAGTAACATTAACAGTTTCTTGTTCAGCTGGCTCTGCTTCTTAACTAACTTTTTATTCTTCTTCTTCTTTCTCAACAGCAATCCCTTAAGCTTTCTTCAACAGATTTACATCTTTCTTAAGATTTTTGAACTTTTTCAGCCCGCTATCAAGTTTCTGGTTCATGTTGTGAAGCAAATCTATTAGATTTCCTATGAATTCTTCAACATGGGTGGCCTTTAGAGATTGTGCTAAGGGTTTCCTAGGTCCAAAGGCAGATGCTCTGCCATGGGGAGTGCTACCAGGTACAACTTTGGAAGGTCTGGGAACCCATTTTCCATTCACTTTCTTATACCCCATCCTACCCAGTATATACTTGTTGTATTTATCACTATAGGGGTCAAGTTTTCAGTAGTTTTCATCTAATAGGTCCACTTGAAAATGCTTAAAATCTTGATGAGCAACATACCATAGGGTAGGTTTTTGGTGGATGTTGTGGAGACATGGGTCATGTTTGTAAGGATGTAGTAGGGAATATTAATTTTGGTATTTGTCAGGAAAGCCTATAGGAAGAACAGATCTTTTTCACTCACATGTTCAAAACTTTCAACTTCAAGCAAAAAGATTTTAAAGACAAAATGGTGTACCAACCTTAGTTCTATTGGTAGGTCATTAGCTACTGGTTGGGTGGTTTCAGGCGTGTATTGACCATAAAGGACCTGTAATTGCTCCTTTCTGGTTATATTCTCAAAATACATTTTTCCACCATATCTAGTTTCCATAATTTCAAATAGAATGTACTCATTTAGGGTGATCTACACTCCCTTCACATAACTCGTCAATTTCACACTTCCAACCTTCTTCAATAGATTAGAGTAGAAATGCATAACCAATTCAGGATATACATTATCTCGAATCAAAGTGTAGGGTTTCCATCCCAGGCTAGGGAGGGTGTGAGCAAATTTAAAATTCTCATTCTCAAAAAACTGGAAGTTAATCCATCGTCCAACCAGAATTTTACAAACAGAGAAAGTGTTTAAAAACCTGTCTTGAGCCATTTCATCTCTGAAATGTAGAGCATCCCAGTCATTGTGATATGATGAAATTCCTTAAATGATTCTTGAGTCTATGTTCTAACCCTTTTTCCTTTTCTAACTTCTAGTAGAAGACCTCGTAGGATTTTGTTGCCTCTGATCGATTTTGGGAGTCATTTTGATAGTCTGAAGCTTTGAGAGAGATAAAAAGATTTAGGGATAGACGGTTAGGGTTTGAAAGAAAGAGATTGAGAAGGGATTGATTAGGATTTCTAAAGTGATTAAAAGAGAGATTTGTGATGATTCGTTGGTGATAGTTGGTTGGTGTGAATAAAGGAGCGAAATAAAGAGAGGGAGGAAAAGTTCGAATGTTTGCTAAGTGGGTTGTTATAAAGTATATACGCCCGACTCATGTGTCGACACATAAACTTGATGTGTCAACGCATTTGTGTTAACAAATCATTTTGAGTCCACTGTCGTGATGTGCCAACACATGAAAAATGGTGTATCAATACATACAACCAGGCTGGGTCATATTGAGTGTAAGTGAATT